>CM066039.1:251997246-252182203 GCA_033557465.1 Ichthyophis bannanicus | reverse complement strand
CAAAAGCTTAAAATAGTAAATCAAGCTGGGACACCATTTATATTACTTGGCGCAAAAGTTAAAAACACAACCCAGCCGAGCCTCCCAAAATAAAATAACAGTTGTTTGGAAAGGGGCACGGAGCGGAGACCCCTCCAAAAACGTCTCCGTGTATTGGACCCCTCCTGGGAGTGTTACTTGTATGGTTGAACCATCAATACCCACTGTTGCCCAGCATTGGGAATATGCGATCACGCCCTCTGTTCGGAAACGTCATAACCCGTGTTATATTTGCACGGTTGTTCCCCACCAGACAGGGTGAAAGGATCTCCACATGTAATAATTTTGGCAGAGCAGGTCTTGGAACCCCCACCCTGCCAGTTCTACTACGTCCAGGGACTGCACTGTCTCTGTGGCCACAGTGTGGTGCAGTGGACAGACGCCCGGTTCACCTTCTAGGACTCAGAGGGTCACACGTTCAAATCCCAGCTTAAAGGCACATGCCAGCACAATCCCAATATTTAACCCACACACTAAACACAGATAGCAGAGACACCCCTTGTAATTGCACAGAACAAAAGCATGTTGCAAACACCCATATTTTCTACCCTACACAACCCACACACACGACCAGCACAATGTTTGCATCCCAGCCAACCGAGCCGCGTCCCGCCCCAAATGCAGTCCCTGTAGTGCCACAACTGTAGGTGGCCAAGGACACGTAGGTAGAGGTTAAGTAGTTAGGAGGTATGTACGACAGATGTGCCTGTAAAAACCATGCACTTCACCCCACGTGCCAAGGGCCACGTGTGTCCCTGGTCATGATCACGTAAATGTGTGTCACCACGTTCCACAAAAACCTTGCTAAAGAACAACAGCTACGACCGCTATAACATGTGAGCCAAATACGAGTCCTGGGGTTACACTACGCAATCAGGTTCATATCCCTTTTTGCAAGGATCTAAGGACATGCCATCATGTTGGCGGAAGGGTTCAGATGGGGGGTGGAGGGGGCAGTGGCTGCGAGCCACAGAGGACAATGGCCATGCCATGTGCAGGCTGGCAACCGTCCACTGCAACAGACAGCCCTGTTCGGATGTACAGTCCTGGACCCACCCCAGGGATTTGCCAGCCAATCCGTGGCTACACGGTGGTGCATTGTCACCCAGACAGTGTGTGGCAAGAACAGAGGGTCACAGGTTCTGATCCCAGCTGCAGCTACCCGCCAACCCTGGTCCACATATTCACGACCCACTACAAACTACAACCCTGTGGTAGTATATGACAAACCTTTATTGCTGAGAACATAGGCATGGTCCATACGCCTATCTTTTAACCACACCAAACACAGACAACCATAAACAGGGCACATTATCGCCAGCAGGAGTCCTCCCAAATGCAGTCCTGGATGGGCCAAACCCCATTCATGTTCCATGCTCCTCTCCCCTAGGACAGATGCCCTTTTTCTGCAGATGTCCTGCACCACCCCCATGCTATGGCACTGTAGCCCATGTCATATTCATAGGGACAGCATGAAGGCCCGAACAGTGTCTGGAACACCAGGACTGGAGTAGGTACCACTCTGCCGTAAAGCAAGAGGCAAGGTCCAGAGGACTCACCCACACCCACAGGCCCACATTGGAAAAGAGCCCCCCTGGGGGTGCATCTCCCAGATCTAGCTCCTGCGTACCCTAGCAATGCCACCCTATACATGGGTACCGGTACACAGACCACAAACGTTTGATGTGGGTACTTGGTCAGGTAGACCGTCCCTAAAATCAGCACTGTTTGCTCCTTGTGCTTGCAGCAGAACAAGCTGGTCGGCTTGTGGGGGGGGGGGGGGGGCTGTGCTGACGTGCCCCAGGTCTGGGCCCCTGACATTCTTATACCACACCCTGGGGAGTGACATGCAAGCAGTACTGGTGTACCCATATCCAATGCCTGTACCCTTCCCAGGACTGGTGTGGTGGGCACGTCGAATGACTCCCCCAATAGTAGCACAATGCTGGCATAGGTGAGGGGGGGGGTGTCTGTCTATACAGTGTGTGTTGGCTACAAACACCCTCCACAGGCCACACTGCCAGCACTGTTGCCAGTATTGGCCTGACAATGTGCATAATGAGCAGCAAGGTACCATGGGTATAGCTCAGACAGGGTGTGCTGGCCAGGATGCATCTGCACAGGGCATGGGGCACTGGCTGGGACATTGTAATGCCAGCCACCACCTACACAGACAGGCTGACCTCTGTATCTGCTGCTGGTGGATCACTCTCACCCTGAGCGTGCAGTGATGACATCATGGCTAGGCACCCCCATAGTGCTGTATAGCATTTCTCTCCTGTGATATTATGGGTGTCCTGTTGGGGCCTCTTCATGGACTGATCTCCCTGTGGTGTGCTGCCACCCCAGTTTGGGGTGCATGCAATCCTATCAGGACTATCCAGCAGACTCTGCACAGCTGGTATGTGTCCTGATGGAGCCTCCTTGCAGGGTGCAGCAGCTGAGGCCTGCTGCAGGAGAATATCAGATAGTGCTGGGGTGCACCCCTGATATCCAGGCCTACTGTCTGTCTGATAGTGTGTTTTGGATGGTGTGGAGCTGCTTGGACTGCCCTGTAGGGTGTCTGTCCCCCAGCAGGACAGGGGTTGATGGCCCACTCTACTGCCATTAGTGCAAGGGGGGGGGGAAAGGATGGGGATGTGTTGATGGGAGACCCTGTTTTGTCATGGGGGGGGTTAGGTATGTTGCCCACCTATTGGGGGGGCGAGAACCACCAACTAAGACAGAAGGGGTATCCATGATGAGTTTGCAACACCTTCTTATCACACAGGTTAATACTGATGTTGAGCTCTGGCATGGCCGTTGATGTGGACCTGGTCCTGGGCAACACCACCCACCCTCAGGGTGAGCACAGTACCTGCACAATGTAACGGTGTGTAGCTACCCCTCGCCGGCAGTCCTCCACGCTCAGGCCCCCCACCAGGCCGAGGCTCTGTGTGGGTGGACACGGACAGTTCCCCCTACCATGCCGTGTAGCTTTTGGGTGCCAGTCCCCATCTTGTGTGCATCTGTGGGCAGCTGATTTTGCAATGTGCATTGCATCATGGGTACGGTGGCCTACCCCGTCCTGTCTACAGCAGCAGACTGTCTGTGGGTGACGTGCAGGCTCTCTGCAGCCACACAGGCGCTTACTCAGAGCTATAGTGCCGTAGCCCAATGGTTCCGTCACTGCCTTTATAGCAGGAGGTCATGGGTTCAAGTCCACAGAGGGGTTCTGTGATAGGGTTGTCCAGAGCATTGTACATTTTACTGGACAGATGGTTAAGGCATCAAACACACCCTTGCCATACTGTACCAATAAGGGTGCCTCTGAGTGTGCATAATAGGGCGCCCTAAAGGCCCCCTTAAGTTTGCCATCCATATTGCGTGCACTATACATTATCCTGTGGCGCAGCATACATGGTGCCCTATAGGGGACTTGCTAGGGTGCCTTTGCGGACTGTGCACTGTAACATGTGCCTTACGGGCCTCCATATATTAACACGCTGTTAGAGCGGGTATACTGGTAGTGGGTAATAAAAATAAACTATAAGTCCTCCTACAGCACAACTCACCATAATACTTACTGACCCAGCCAACCTTGCTAACTGTGCACTTTGATGTGTTGAAACCCTGACATCTGCACCATTGGTCAGTATCCCAACCATTGTGCTAAGGCTCTGTTACTGTTTGCTGTGCACATCAGTGCGCCACCTATGCCGCCCACTATCGGACTGCCCCCTCATACATCAGCGCGCCGCCCTCTGCCCCCCAAACCTAACAGTGCGCCGCCCCCTGCCGCCCCCAATGAACGGTGCGCCGACTCATGCCGTTAAAAATAAACCGTGCGCCGCTCTCTGCCGCCCAAAATTACTATACCTCCCACAACACTTTTTCCCACTACATTTGATGCCGCAGCTGGCCTCTTCCATTGAGCACAATGGGGTGTTGAACCCATGGCCCCTGCACCATGGGTCAGTGTCCATCACCATTGTACTACGGCTCTGCTGTATGTTTATGCAGCAGCGGCCCACGTAGCCTTCCCACGCGCCAATGTGGGCCCCGCACATTACTGCGACACGCACAGGTTTGCTCTGGTGTCTGTCCATGTCCGCCCTGAAACGGCCACTCCGTATATGGCACCAGTACACTAAACGGGTACCCCACACAGCAACCTTCTTTAATTAACATCGCCCTTATTATTGGCAGTCTTTGCTTTGTGACAGCTATCGCACATCACATCATACAGACGCCAAAGAACCATTGTGTATGTGTTGATAGTTTCAAGACCCAAATGTGTATACACATCAACATTCGCAAATGGTGTTCAGTTCCATAAGATAAATGACACACAACAGTGTATATGTAATTTGTGTCTCGCAGGTTCTAGCGATAAACTTTTCTGTGCGCATTTGCGTGACGCAGTTGCACGTGATATTATTGCAAACATGCGCCAGCTGCGTAGGCCACATGCACGTACTGCGTTCGGTGCGCACATGGACGCCATACGTTCCTGAACTGCGCCATAATGCGTTGCGCAGGTGCACGTAAATTTGCGCGTCAGGTGCCCTACGCATGGGCGTGATGCACGCTGCGTCCAATCAGGTGATAATATCTGAAAATGGCGCCCAGAGTAAGGAAGCCCTCCTTCAACCTCCGAGAGCTCAGGCACCTGTCCCGGCTGATCGCACACGCCAGCACAAGCTCTTCCCAGGGGCCACCGGGCACAGGGACACGCTCCAGGGGTCCCTAAGGGCGTGGCAACGTCTGCAAAGACTCTTCAATAGTGAAGCAGACCTACCCACGTGAGGTAAGTGTATGGCGCCTGTACCTCAAAATGAGATCTGTAGCCTGTGCTAATTGCAAATATCCATGCTGTTGTCAGGAGGTACTGTGAGTCAGTAATGTGCACAAGATGAGAAGACATAGCGAAATGTATCTGTGTCATTTGTGAGTGTGGTGACCTGCAACCATGTGGTGATGGACATGGTCATAGATGTGTCCATGCTACCCTTTTGTCATGTAATCTGCTGACATGGCTGTTCCACAACATACTGTAATTATGCTAGACCCTAGATCAGCAGATGTAAATAGAAACAACAACATATGGATATGGTGGGATCAGTACCTGTAACAAAGCACCCTGGGACAAGCACAAGGATAAGTGAAACGTAGCATTGATGGTATGTCACACACCCAGATGAGATGGGCAGTGTTGGCCATGTTGTTCAATCCACACGCCTATCTGCATGGGTCCACAGCGCCCATCACAGTGGGCTAGCAATCACCCTGGAGAAATGCGTGTGCGTGCCCATCCAATTTCAGGCATCCCCCCTATCACAAGGAGGACAGAGAGCCCATCACAGTGTGTTTGCTGTCAGCCCTGTGATATTGGTCTGTGTGCTGTCAGAGCCCCAAACACTTCCCCTAACTGCAGAGGTCCATAGAGCTCATCCCAGTAGGCTCTAAGAAACCCATGGAATATGCTTGTCTGTGCATGGGCAAGTTTAACACATACACCCTATCCCCCTGGATTCCATGTGGACAATCGCAAGGCTCATCTGGCACCATGGAGATATGCTTGTGTGTGCTCTAACAGTTTGTGCTGTATGCTCCCTATCCCCTGGAGGCCAGGTATGCCACTACAGTGGCTCATCTGGCACCATGGAGATATGGTTTGTGTGTGCACTAACAGTTGTGCTGTATGCTCCCTATCCCCTGGAGGCCAGGTATGCCACTACAGTGGCTCATCTGGCACCATGGAGATATGGTTGTGTGTGCCACTAACAGTTTTGCTCTATGCTCCCTATGCCCCTGGAGGCCAGGTATGCCACTACAGTGGCTCATCTGGCACCATGGAGATATGCTTGTGTGTGCTCTAACAGTTTTGGCTGTATGCTCCCTATCCCCTGGAGGCCAGGTATGCCACTACAGTGGCTCATCTGGCACCATGGAGATATGGTTGTGTGTGCACTAACTTTTTGCTCTATGCTCCCTATGCCCTGGAGGCCAGGTATGGCCACTACAGTGGCTCATCTGGCACCATGGAGATATGGTTGTGTGTGCTCTAACAGTTTTGCTGTATGCTCCCTATCCCCTGGAGGCCAGGTATGCCACTACAGTGGCTCATCTGGCACCATGGAGATATGGTTGTGTGTGCACTAACAGTTTTGCTCTATGCTCCCTATGCCCTGGAGGCCAGTATGCCACTACAGTGGCTCATCTGGCACCATGGCGAGATATGCTTGTGTGTGCTCTAACAGTTTTGGCTCTATGCTCCCTATCCCCTGGAGGCCAGGAAGACCATCCCAGTGTCTAATCTGGCACCATGGGGATATGCTTGTGTGTGCCTAACAGGTTATATGCATTCTCCCTATCCCCAGGATTCCTGTGAGCTTGCGCAATGCGCCGTGTTAGTCACCCTTTTGCTAATGTGTGTGCAGCTGATGAATTGTGGTAGGACAACCAGCCCACAGGGGGACAGATCAGCAATAGCTTATGGTGGGTATGTCAGTAAGATTATGTGTATGTTCATGGCAGGTAGGTTGGACCTATACCATATTTTGTGAAGTGAATATCTCATCACACATGTCTGTGATGTCTCCAGATGATATGCTAGCTGCAGAGGTTAATGTGTGTAACCAGCACCCCATCCCCCTTAGCCATTATATGTGTTATCAGAAACCTGTAGCAGAGACATGTCCCCATACCACCATGCAGAATGTGGTCCAAAACCTTAACACCTAAGATAAATCCAACAACATCAGACACATGGACATCACTGATGGTGTTTCAGTGACACATGCAACTGATGTTGCTGGATAACACATACATAAACCCACACATGAGCACTGGTGCAAAGAGCCGTTATGTTGGTTTGGCCCCTGTCGATATTGCCTTCCACAAAACACCTTCTGTCCTCCCAGCAGAACCAGTGAATATGAACATAACAAAATAACCTAGGCCATACCGGAAAAATACACACCCCAAACCCTACATTACGCTGACATCAACTGTGTGCAACGTAGGTTGCTCATAGCGAGCAGCTTGCCCATATGACACACCTCCCCACATGCAGCCAGTGGTGCAAGCATTGATATTGTTGGCCCTGTCAAAGGTGAATGTTTATGTTAGTGTCCCCTGTCACAGTCAATAGGGCCACCCACACAATGACTCCTCTCACCACACTCCGCCAATGATTGGTTGCATATCAGTTTGCCAGTGGGGTTGAGTACCAGGATGTCTAAAGAGAATCTCAACATAGATGTGTGTAACACAGCACATGCAGTGTAACTGTGACTAGCATGGACAACATCATTGGCACCAAACTGTGCAATGTTGCTACAAGGTCATGCAAGGGTGCGATAGGGTATGTACAGGATGTGCTGAGGGAGCCATGTACACTGGCCACAGGTGTCACTGCACACATGTGCACAGACAAAGCAACTAATGCAGGTGGTACTGTGACCCCCCGAATGTTCTGTGAACAACAGGAGGTAGGCCTTCCATGTGTATCTATATTGATGAAACCCCAGGATGCATGAGCACACACCCCAGTGTCCATTTTCAATGACATCATAAGCAAACTAATGTGTATTTGTGTTGTGATGTTGGCCGTTCAATATGGCTCTTCCTAGGTCATGGATTGCCAAACATCAAGCAGGTCACTTTGTCTGTCATTGCATGACACTAGTTATTGTAGTGAAACACGTGTGGCAGTGTATGTTTAGTTGTGTGTCCTCTGACCTATATGTCACAATGTACACAAATGGAGGTTCCATAACCCCCCACACACACGTGAGCCATGAGATAACAGGAGTATGTCACTTTGTAGGTTTCCCCCCGTTTGCCAATAGGCCGTAATGAAATATGAATACTTTAAGACGCCTTGCTGGCCACCCCCCACGAACCATGTAAGCTTCCCTGAAGGCCCTTCCAGGCATGGCCGGTTGGGCTGACTGCCCTGGGCCACACCCAAATGATGTCACCCACTTTTATCTGACACTCACACAGGATGCTATAGAAAGAGGTGGGGAATAAGAAGGCAGCCACAGTCCATCAGCACACCTGTGAAAACAAACTAGCATGTACATATACTTTGCAGCCAGGTGATAGACCATGTTATGTGTGTATCTGGTGACAGCATAGCCAAACCCCTGTCAGAGTTTACCTGGCGTAACAGCAGCATGAGGACATAACAGCCCCCCCAATCCCCGGGGGGGGGGGGGGCCCAATCCATGTCCGTGTCACTCTCACACGTTTTTCTCAATGTTGATCCCTGTGTAAGCTGTATACCTCACCTGAGAGAGACATGTTGGACAGGGGAGGGGAAGTGCATTCACACTGTGGGATGCTGACACACACCGTCACAAGGATGAGGGTCAGCTGTGACACACAGGCTCCCTTGTCACCAGCGGAGAACCCATGGCATGACATATGCGTGTTGCCCATGGAACTGCCTGCTGACAGGTGACAAACCATGCAGTACATGACACACACACACACAGCACTGTCGCTGAAGCAGCAAGACCCTGTGCACAGTGATGTGTGTGTGTGTGTGTGTGTGGGCAAACCAGCAGAAGGTGACCAGTCACTAATGCCCTCACCTTTCCTTTGCATATCCACAGATCGAGGATCTCCGGAAGAAGGGCAGGGAGCTGCGCCTCCACCATGCTGCATACCTTCAGCGCCTCCAGGGTGAGAACTCACAAAAGGGTGATGATGTATATAATGAGAATGTCACGTATTTGTAACTTATGTCCCATTATCAGAGATGCCTTTGTGTTATCTGCCTATGTAGATGTGCTATATTTCTGACAGAGAAACGTGCTGATGGCTGTCATGTTCCACAGATGGTGATGGCACCGAGGATGAGGCCACCACCTCTGCACACCTCTTCAGAAGGACACCAACACCACATGATGCAGAGGTGGTGGTCCTGGACACCACAGAGGGGAGGAGGAGGAGGAGGAGGAGGAGGTGGACGAGGATGATGAGGTGGAGGTGGTGGAGGCGCAAACACCTGCAGCACCTGAAGAAAGGACACAGGAGGGCCAAGAAGGACATTCTGAAGGGGTGTCTGTGGGGGAGGCAGGGTTGAGGGTTGCTGCCGGGGATGTGGAGGGGGGGGATGTTCGGGAGGGATCAGGGGTGGAGGATTTCCCAGAAGGGGTTTGGGAAAGTGATGTTGAAGACAGGGCATCACAGGGCACTGTGGCCTCCCCCCAGCCACTGCAGTTGCCTCCACCATCCAGGGCCACAGACAGGCCCTATGCAGATGCCACCACACAGACAGCATTGACAATGTGTGTGTGTGGTGGCATATGCGTGGACCACCTGTCTGTGGCCTTGGATGGGATGGAGCAACGCATACATGAGATGTGTCACTCTCAGCAGTGGCTGGCGGGAGTGATTGATAGGTAGTTTGCCGAGGTGGTACGTCTGCCATGTCGGCAAGCACCCCATCAATGGCGTCACTGGCGTCAGTGATTGTGATAGGGACGTAACCACTTGTGCCCTTTGCTGCCCTGTCTTCCTTACGTTGGCATGCTGGGGGTTGGTGGGTGGACCGTGTGTTTATGTTTTTTGTGTGTGTGTGTTTTATATTTGCGTGTGGGCGTTTGCGGGGAGGGGAGGATGTTTGGGGAGGGGGGAGGGTGATGGTATTTTCCCCCTTCCCACGTCTGTAAAGTTTATCCCAGTTCTGTTTTCCATCATAAAATATAGTTTTGTAAAAACCTGTATTGCTCACGTGTTTGACCTAGGCAAAGTGTGCGGATGTCAGCATGTGATATGTGTGGGTGCACATATGTTTCTGTGGTGCAAACATGTGTGTGAAACCAACAGCACCCCCCAAATAAGGTGTAGATGTTCATAATTAGGGGTCTACAGTAACCATTGCAACGTAGCAGCTGTCTCACTGATGTACATGGCACAGGAATGGTCCTATGTGGAACAAAGGTCTTCACATATCTGAGTCCCAAACATAGGCAGACCACCCATATCTGCCTCTCTCACAGACGTACCTAAGGTGTGGTTGGGAGGCAGGAGATTATTGATGTGGTCAAGGGAAAAAGCCACATATATGCCACCAATGAGTGTTCTATGATGGGTTTCACACGGCGATGAGTATGTGACGTAAACACGCCATTGGGAACATAGTCCCCCTGTGACCACATGGATGTCTGTGCACACTGTGCCGCTGCATCCCCAAGGATGTTGGGAAACAAGGTGCACGTGACACATCACATGTCTGTGCAGCATGACAATCGTAGCTGACTCTGTTGAGGTATTTGCAGCAGGGAACCTGTGTGTGGGTCATCTACTGTACCCATCACTAGATGACCTGGGCGCAGCTCATTTAGGGTTTTCACAAACACCCCCCCGCCTCCCTGATACACATGGGACAACATGGACACTCATTGGACACACACACTGTATGTATAGTAATACAGCTGTTTATTGTCACAGAGTAAGTCTCATAATTAGCTTTCCATATACACATGGATATTCTAATGTGTGTGCGTTACAAATTAAAGTGTTACCTGACACCCACACAACATATGATCTGCATATGTAAGCTATTGACATGACACACATAACAAACACCTCAAAAACATGTTGTACTGGATACATAATTGCTCTAACTGAGCATTGTAAGATCAACAAAAACTAGGATTATACCATGTTATTGCATATATCATGTTTCATTGTTGGCGACGTGGTCGGCCACGCCTGACACGTCGGGCACCCTCCCCCCTCCCCCGGCCACGACCCTCTTCTCGAACCCGTGCTGGTGGTGGTGCAGGAGCAAGTCGGCGCATGACATCCAGCATGCCCTCAAGGGCCTCACATATCCGGGTGACGGGCATGTTTTGGACCGCCTCATGTAATTGATGGATCTCACCACACACCTGCCTTGTGTTTTGCTCCACTGCAAGGCGTATCCGCTCCAGAACACGTCGACTGCCTGTGCATGGGATACAGCGTGTTATATTCCATACATCTCCACTACTCCAACGCCATACACAAACATTTAATGTACATGCCACACGATTGGTGATGTGATAGGGCAGACTCAATCACAGAGATGGAGAGGGCCAATATACATAATGTCCACAGTAGTATATGGCAGGCAGACAAACCCACAGGGCACATCACACGACGTAGATGTGGTATGCCCTCACAACGATTTACAGGCTGTGGTGAAACACCCATATACTACAGCTGTGGCAACAGGATTGGCCAATGACAGCTCTCACATAACCATCGTGTAGGGGAGCTTGCGCATGCACGAGCCACAACTACATCAGCTGGACACCAACGGAGATGAACACAGGAAGGTCGAGATATGACATCACAATTGATGACACATGTGGAGGGAAAAATACATTCTCTGACAGGGACATGTGTATGTTAATGAAGCAATGGGATGTCTGGTAGGCACAGGGATGACACACCTTACCTGTACATGTGCACCTCTGCTGCACATATGTGACTCCTGAGTGATACATGTGCACCCTCACTGTAACACAGAGGAGGGTCCTTGGTCCAGATAATGTAGGCCATGTAACAAATGTGTAGTTATATAGTTATTTATGTATTTTACATGTTTTCTATACCGCCGTTTCCTTTAATCACAGCGGTTACCAAGACACAAGAGGGAGAACAGAGACAGGGGGCATACACTGACTAAACGTAACAGTGAAGGTAAAATTGGGTGACACAACATCAAGGAACTGTTACAGTAAAACACGTTACATGCAGGCTATAATAATAGAGACTGTTTAGATGTCTGTGCCATAGTACTCAGTGAAGAGTACAAATGTCAGTTGTTTTCTGAACTCCTTTAAATCATCCAGGGATCGCACATCGGGAGGGAGAGAGTTCCATATAAGTGGGGCCGATAAGCAAATTGCCCTTTGTGTAGTACATTTACACGCTTTTCTGTTTGGACACAGCAGGGGAAGCACCAGGGGTGACATCAGAGCTCTACAAAGACATGGCTATGTTTCCCGCTACCCGCAAATGCAGACATTGAGGAATGGTCATATAGCTTAACATATGCTCATTAACACAGCAGACTATGGCTAAGTTGTCATCCTGCTGTGTACAAGACATTTGGGTATCTGCAGAGCGGCAGGATGTAGCTTTCCCAATGTCTGTATCAATTTATGTTGTCATAGAGTGCTGGGCCGTCAGACACATTCCTCATATGTCTGCATCCATGTGTATCAACCTGAACATACACTATTCTATTGGGGGTAGAATGCTATCATTTCAGGTACCCTACAACCTTTGGGTATCACACATCTAAGGTAATCAACCAGAACATGTAACGTGTGGAGGTAATGTTTGAACAGCCACCACACACACACCAACTGTGGACTACTGGTGTGTGTGTTGTGGTTGTGACAGTCTATTGTCACCCACCTTCAGCATCACGGTGTGATGATGCACCATAGGCCCTCATCTCTGCCATCATCAACTCCGGGAGAGGTGTAGGTGTTGGTTCTGCTGGCATGGGTGGTTGGCTGGTCTCTATTGCTGCTTCACGCAATGGTGTCATGGCGCGCACGTGTGGCTCCAGGACTCATCGCCAGCACTTGTGCTGCCCCCAGAGACAGCAGCCTCTGCCTCCATCAGACTCATAGGGGCTGCAATGTAGACCTCCCCCTCCTCCTCTTCCACCACCACCGCCTCATCCTGCTCCTGCTCCTCCTCTGCCCCCTCCTCCTCCTCTTCCTCCGCACCCATTTGACTGTAGTCACCTGCATTGGGAGGAATCAGAGAGAGCACACATATGTTTCAGCAAACCACATATGTATACATGTGTGATACATAACACACAGACAGGATGTTTTGCATCCGTTCATGTGTGCTGCATACCAGACACCGGACACACTCCCATACGTGTGTGTCACCACCATGTGTCTGGGTAAGGGACACATGTGTGTGCTGTGCCCATGCACAGGTGGCAGATCGCCCCTTCTCCTGTTCATGGTCACATTGCACATGTTTGCCCATAGCATCCCATTCCTCTGTTATGTAACATATTTCCGCACATGCGTGTTACTGCCCCCACCCTAACACCTGCTTTATGCAAATCACTGCATGTGTGTGTTGGTTTGTGAGTATGGGTCATATTTGTATGTGATATGATTGTCTCAGTGCTACATGTGACTCGCAGTGACCCATAGTGCAGCGTATGGCAACTAGGCATCACCTTTGGCCCACTGGGGTGCACATGCAGCACTGTATTGCTGTCATGTCATACAAACATGCCTTTGAAATGACCAACACAGTCATGCATTGTATGGAAATCACAGTTGTTTTGTGTCTGGTGACTCATGTGTGTGTGTGCTTCATTATGCCATATTCTCGTGGGATGGGTTGAGGAGGTAGGTTTGGATGTGAACCCCAGACATGTCAACAGAAATGGTGAGGTAAGGATATTGCACACACATATCACAACAGGATGGCAACATGATGTGGGGTTTGTGGACACATATGGGAGTGTATTTGCATAGGACCGCCCTGTACGGAATATGGAGATTGTACATGAGAAAGAAATGATTAGTTAGTGTACATACCTGCATGTGGATGTGCGCTATCCAGGGCCTCTGGCAGTCCACGAAGGTAGATGTCTCCCAGCCGTGCTGCAAGTTCTTGTTCCAGGGGCGAGAGTGTGGGTGTGAGGGGGGGTCCGCCACCTGTGCCCATAGCATGTTGTCTTACAGCAACCATGTGCTGACGGACACCTCTCTTGATGTCAGAAAACCTCTTTTTTAAGCTGTCTACATCACGTGTGGGGCCCCCTGCCCCACACAGTGCAGTACGCAGATCCTCCCACACTGCCATTCTGTTTGCAACAGATGTGCGTGTGCTCATTCTGCCAAATAATACATCGTAGTTGTCAAGGACATGGGAGAGTAATATATGGTTTTCACTGTCACTGAACTTTACAGCTCTCCTCCTTTGTGTTGCTGGCACAGGGACCCTTTTTCTTTTGGCCATTTGGCTGTAATGTGACGGCTGTCGCTCAGCAGATGGCCCTGCCTGTTCGTGGCTAGGCTGTGCAGTCTGTGCCCTGTGTGACTCATCACCAACTGGCTGCCCCACATCCTCCGCCTCCTCACACTGGCCCTCTCTGTCACTATCCCTCTCCATCTACACCTTGAACACAGGCACCTCTCAAACAACCCCCGTTCACCAACACACAGCAGGACACAGCACACACAACAGATAACAATAACACTACAATAGAGGACACAATACAGTACACTGTAACACAGGTGCTGTGTCAAGTAAATGAGCACATGTACACAGATACTACAGTGATCTTTTAATTTATCCTCTCCCTCTATCCTGTGCCGTACCCCTACCTCAGCCTCTCTCTCTCAGACTCTGCTTCAATCTCTATATCCCGCCTTCCTCTGACGTCTTGCCACCACAGCCTCACTCCCTATTGCACACTGTACCTTTATGTCTCACACCTTCCTCTGGACTACCTCTAACCTATCCTCTGGCTCTGGCTCACTCTTTACCTCTGTGTCTGTTTGTGAAACTCCTCTAACATCCCTCACCGTGTGCCACGTGTTGAGGCCTATTTATACGGTATTTGCACGTTTGATTTCTGCACATGCGCATTTGTGCAGGCGTGTATTTGGTGGGACACGCTCGTGCGTCGCGCTCGTGCGCCGTGAGTGTGACGTCATACGCATGGGCGTTTGCAGGCGTCAACACACACATGCGCCGAGGGAAATAGTGCTACGTATGTGTATGGTCACGCATACGCATTACGTGGAGTCCCGCATGGGCGTCTGGGTGCTTTTTCCGCATGCGCAAGGCGATGCGCATCTGCGTGTCACCACGCACATGCCGACACCCATGCGTAGAGTCGCGCATGCGCGTGACTCTAGACCTTCGTCTGTGAGCAGATGCGCATGCGCATTGGACGTCACGGCAAGGAAAAGGAAATATAGGTGAGGGAGAACAGCTTGTCGACGTTGAGGGTTGTAGGCGGAGAAGAGTAGAAGTGTGTTTGGTGAGAGACAGTAAGGGAGTCCGAACAGGTGTATGTGTAGATTGTTTGGCTGGTGTTTGTATTGAGGATTGTATTGTCTTGTGTGTGTATGGTCTGGTGTGTCTTGTAGTTTGTACAGTGCTTAGATAGTTTATTGTGTGTGACATAGTTATTTGTTTCTTAGTTTGGTGGGAGGAGTTTATGGCGCATGTCTATGCTGCTGCATGTGTCCTGTGCAGTGGGCAGATGCTTGGGTTGCCGAACACGGGAGATGGTGTCGATGGGGCTGGGGCACAGGGCATGGGTATAGTCCCGCAGCAACTCAGACCTGCAGCTGTGGTGGCGGTCCAAGCCTGTGTTGTTCGTGCACGGCGCAGGAGGTGTGCCGAGGTGCAGGCTCGGCAGCCACGCCTCTACAGGCCCCGTCCCCAGCTCTATGACATGCGAGAGGACCAGGTCATCTCCCTTTACCGACTGAGCACAAGGGCTATTAGGGGTCTCTATGAGGATCTTAGACCTGACCTCGAGCCCCTGACTGATCGGTCCAATGCCATACCTGGTTTAGTCAAGCTCCTTGCTGCCTTACATTTCTTTGCCTCCGGCTGTTTTCAGACATCTGTGGCCGCAGTGGGTGGCATGAGCCGGCCCACCTTCTCACGATGTCTCCACCAGGTACTGCGTGCCATGGTCAGCCGGATGGGGATTACATAGCCATACCCCACACTAGGCAACAATGGTGGACCCTGAACCAGGCCTTTGAGGCATTAGCCGGGATACCACACGTGATGGGAGCTATTGATTGCACACATGTTGCCCTGGTCCCGCCTAGAGACAGGGAGGTAGCGTACCGCAACCGCAAACACTACCATTCCCTGAATGTTCAGGTTGTATGTGATGCAAATCAGCATATTCTGAATGTGGTCCCTAGGTTTGCAGGGTCCACCCATGACTCCTATATCCTGCATCACTCGGCAATATTCACACAATTTGAGGAGGGACGTTTTGGCGAATGTATCTTGCTGGGTGAGTATGTCAGGGTCTTTTATTTCTGTATGTCATTATACATGTTTCTATTTGTGATCACAGTAGAGGTTTTATATAGTTTGACACATGCACTTTGCATATGATTGATGTTAGTCACAGGACTGGTGTTGGTATACATTATTACATGTTTTTGTACGTCTGGTACGACTAGAAACATTAACCCTACATCATGATTATCCTCACAGTCTATGACCGTTATATGCACATGTTGTACATGTGCTGCCACCTCAGTGCAGACATCTATGTTGTTGATGATGACCTCATAGTGCATGTTGGTAGCATATGCAAACATGGGGTGGTTGGTGGGGTGGTTTTGTCCACAACATACACCTGTGATGATGTTTAATTGCTGGATAATGTTTCTTCTCCGTCATTTAACATGTCTGGTTCTGGATAACCCTAATAGTACACACATGTCATGTGCGTGTCAGTTTGACACACGCACTCTGTGATGGAGTTGTCACCCAGGGCTCAATATCTGACATGAGTAGGTGTATATTAATATCTGATAGATGATGTTGAGGTTTCCAGCAGGGAAAACACGTGTGCATATATTTGGCCAGACATATTGCCTATGTCACAGCAGACTTGCAACAATATGTAGTGCTTACAGTAGCCTCTGACACTGTAGTTGAGGGTACGTTTGTGCCATCTTGTCTGGCCATTCTCATTTCACATCACATTGTGTAAAATGTACAGTTACAGCAAGGGGACTACGTGGGTGCATACACAGCGGTATGGGAACCAGCTACAGCGGACGGTTATGTGCCTATGCATATGTTTTGGGGGCAAACTAATGACGGGCACAGTGTGCATGTTGGACGACCGCACCTTCAGAGGGATGTGTACAGGATGGGGACTGGGAAGACTATGGCTATGACAGGCATTGGCGCGCAACAATACACAGTTTATTTTGCCTGACAAAATAAACATCATATGTTGCCATTCATAAACAGGATGTCTACAGGTGATATGCTTTTCATTCTTACCTACCACCATGGCATACATGGTGTGTATGTGTGCCACACGCAAATGGCTGTGTGTTTTCCCTTGGTTATTGATGAGACATACCCTGTGATTATGGGAGCATTGGATTGCTATTGTGGTGTCACCATTGTGGGTTTGCAGATGTGGACAGTAACTGCATCACCATATGCATGTAGCACACACACACACACACATTATTTAAGGGTGACTATGGTCGTTTGTGATATTTGATATGTGTTTACGGGCTGGATAAGCCATGTTTAGCTTGTATGTCATCATATGTATATCTGATAGAGCTGCATAGTTTGCAGCTGTATATTGTTGTCACACTGTCTTGTTGGTTTCTTTCTCATGTCGACACAGCTGTCAGGACTGTGTCACATGGACCCCTACATTTACATGCAACATTTCTTTCTGCAGGTGATGCAGGATATGGTTGTCGCCCCTGGCTGCTGACTCCTGTTCGTCAGCCACGGACACGTGCAGAGCAGAGGTACAATGAGGCCCATGCCTCCAGCCGCTCTGTCATAGAGCGCACCTTTGGCGTTTTGAAGAGTCGCTTCAGGTGTCTGGATAGGACAGGCGGGGCCTTACAATATGAGCCACGCACTGTTGCCGAGATAATCATAGCCTGTTGCATCCTGCACAACATTGCTCTCAGGCACGATATCCCTGCAGAAATTAATGAGGATCTTGAGGAGGATCCATTGTGCCCCCCTGTACGTGCCAGTGGTGACACACGGGAGGGCTCAGCGTTCAGGCGGAGGTTGATTGCAGAGCTGTTCACATGTACGTATTAAGTCGCTTACGACACACATGTGCTATACAATGTGTGTAATGTTTATTGTGTTATGTGTTAATGTTAACATGGAATCTGGATGACACACTGCAGTACCAGTTGACTCTGAATGCCAACATCACATATGTCCATGGGTGTGCCACAAATAATGTGGGATTTGCACAACAGCAGTTGGTGGCAGATGATGTGGGGGTTTGTTGGTATCTGTGTGGTTTGTTTGGAGGGTGCAATTCACAGGTAGTGTATGCTTCTGATATAAACAGCTGTTGTCAGACCAGAAGGTGTTATCTTACATGATATGTGTGCCACACAGTGTCAGCCATATGTTGATATGTTCATGTTGGACGGTCACTCCCTGTTTGTTGACTGTTGTCCATTGTGGAGCGCTACGATTAGACACATTTGTGATGTTTATGTTGGTATTAGGCTCCTGTGACATACCTATGTTTGTGTGCTCTTCATGTGTGTAGCAACATGTCACATAAAGCACAATAAACATAGTTGATGCTAGTATGGGGAGATGATATTAACAGTTTGGGTGGTATGTGGATGTCAAACATGACGTGTGTCAAAATGTATTGTTGATCAGGTAGCCATGACATGGATGTGGTTAGGGATGGGGACCTTCTGCATTGTGCAGCCAGGGGGTTGTGATAAAACACTTTTAACTTGGTGAGTCTACCTTCACTGCAGTGATGGGTATCTACACACATGGTGAGATGTATCAGCCAGATACAGCAAAGGGTGTTTTACAATAGCCAGTTGGATCACAGCATGTGGGTGTTGCTTGTGTTATAGCAGGTATTTAATGGATTGGATGGCATATCTTGCTGATGCTCTTGCAACATCATCCATCATGCGTTAGCTACAGGCTGTGTATGTGTGTAGGTCACGTGAACACAGACCATATGAGCAAATATCTTGCAGACACAAGCAAGGCATGATTATGTTGACTTACATACACAGACATAGGTGCCAGCTATTTATCAGAGGTGCACATGTAGGGTATGCATGTTTCAACGTTCAGACTAACACACATTGGGATGGCATGCAGCCCTCAGGGGTTTGTCACATGCAGACATGGGGTGGTCCATTTTAACACATGCAACACATTATGCATGTTATTTGTGCACATCATCAGAACATAACTGTTAATATTACAGACGGTATGAGATGTACAAACCAGGATATGTTTATGATACGGGAATACATGAGATGGGAGCGCAGATATCCAATGCTTTTCCCTATTGTAAGTGGATTAACATACAACTTTGGCACAACATTAAACAGGTAGAGGAGTCTTTTGTCACAATATGGTGATAAAAGGTTTATAGTGCACTCTGCGACTGAGACAACAGAATGGTGTGCGCATACCCCTGAATTGCTCTGTGTGTACACGGACAGCGAGGTAAGGGAGGGGTCGGACACACTACACACACCTCAGGATCTCGTTAGACATCTCCGTGATGCCTCTGACATGTATGTGATCTGTACATTGTGATAGGGAGCAGTCATTAATTGAGGGCTCTTGTGGGGTGTGATAGCTGGGGACATGACGGTGCAGTGTGTGATTCATGGCTATAACATGACATTTGTTTGCTTATCTTGTGTCTCCATGTGCAGAGGACATACGTGGTTTGGATGGTGTTGGTCTGGTGCTTTGCCATGTGTCTCTACATCAGCAATTAATCATTTTGTTTTGGTAGGTGGTTGTACATAGACATTGTGTGTGACCGCACTAATTGAAATCATATGTTCCTATTGATCTGTCATATTGCACAGATGATTTGTTTTCCAATATTCTACGTTTAGCATCAGTAAACCATCTCTTGCTGGTGTCACTCATATTCCCTTGTGTCTTGGTTAAGCATGTCCTCTACCACACTTTCACTGTGACATGTGAAACAGACCTGCATGTGTGTGTAGGTTGTTGTATTGTGATGTTTGGCTGCACGTTTTCTGTCCCCAAACAATGTACTCTCAGACAACACCATGATATCATTGCATGGTCACTGGGCCGTTATATCTACAGATCTACACCTGTGCACATGCAGGCCATGTGTTACAGATGTCAATTAGACATTTCCATACTGTGGGTGTGTGTATTTGTCGTTTGCCTGTGTGATGTTGCATTGCTCCGACATCATACATTATCATGTGCTGTTAGGGGTGTGTGCCTCTGGGTGTCTGTTGTGACTATGCTACCTCTTACATAGTGGTGTAAACGTTGTCAACATTATGGACATGTGTTGTGTGCATTGAGAAAACATGTTTCTTTTGTTGTCATTAAGCACTGGTCTGTTTTCATTTGTGTTTACAGATATGCACATAATCTGGACCGTCATCAACGTTGGCTTGCCATGGTGAATCTCGAGCTTTTGCTGACATTGTCTACCTTCAGGTGTTCCTGATATTGTTGTGTAGTGGCTCAAGCGATTGATGAGCTACACCTGATGCACACACACGGTATGTGTATTGGTTTCTTTTGGGGTTCATTACATCTGTCTTTCACTGTTGATGATATAATGTTGTTCTGATGGGCATGTAACATTTTCTCTAGACTCACATGAACAGCTGCATATGGTGTGTAGCTGCAACACACCTGTGTGACAGGCGCATGGACATTAACATATCCATGTGACAACCATGTCTGTGTTGAGGCATAATGATGTTGGCCACATGGTTATGTTTCATATTGCTATCATGTCCTGTTTGACTTTGCATTCCTTTCTTCAGCATTTGCACAGCTGTGACGTTATGACATTTGTGTTTCTTTTCAAAGGTGTCTGACGATTACATACCTCTCCTCTCCTGACACAGGACAGTGGACATACCGGGCACATCTCTTACACTGCAACTGTTGTCAACAACACCCACCTGTTTGAGGACAGACCACCATGCAACTCTTTGCTATGACATTTTGCCATTGGATGTTTTACCTCTGAGAGTGCAACACATGACTGGGATAGACATTATTGATTTTTGACTACTGCTTTCACCCTGACAGAGGTGTCGATAGCACTGCTGATGCAATTGATTGGCAGGACGTGCTCCTCATTGTGGGGGACACACATGGACTTCGAAGGACTATGGTATATTGATCACAGACCCCTGACTATGCATGTCTTGAGCCTCAAAGACACTTTTAACATGAGTGTTTGGATTTTAGATACAATTCTGACGTTTTACGATGATCCCCCCTTGTGCAGCAGCAACTGACATGGACATTGTAGGTGTTACATTTTGTCACAGTTGGGTGTCTCATGTTTTGTACCATGGCTGTGACATGGCACCGATGATATTCTAATGTTTTTCTTACAACACAAGCATACAGCCCATGTATTTGTCATGTGGCCAACGATGGAGTGCTCCTATTGTCTACGTCAACCTATTTGCCACCTGGACATGATCCCCATTTAAACTCCACAATGTTTTCAAACACAAGACCATCTTGGGATGATGTTTTCAGTGACCCATGGGTGTTTACATGCATGTGTGGCATCACTGTATCATGTTGCCATGTGGCTGGTGCTTGTGCATCTCACTGACTATGTTTCTGTGACACCACATGTGGACCTATGGCTTCTGTGTGGATTTAGGTGATATGTTTGTCCATTATTTCCTTATTTATATGCTGCTTCGTGTGTTTGCGTACTGTGCATACATGACAGTCTGCATGTCTGTACACACCTTGCATTTCCCGTCTTCACGGTCATGACTATGGCTTGTGTTAGCGACACTCACATTGCCACATTATGTTTGCAGTGTGGCAGTGTGGGTGTCAATACTACTTGTTTACTGGGAAATTCCATGTATCCTGGTATATGTGACGATGCACTGTTTCCCCACACCAACACTGCATGTTGACCTCCTTGATGGTGTAATATGTGCATATTTCTGCTGGTTGTTGAGTTGGTATTATGTCTGTGGTCATGTGCATGTGGTATTTGTTAGCAGATGCTTATTGTGATTTACATGATTGTTTGTGTCCATAGTGGTGTAGCTTGTACTCCCATATCGGGCATTGGGATGTGAGTATCATCATTACTTTTCTGTCATGTTTTTGAACATTAAAGTCCTTTGCACCAAATATCTTTTTGGAGTTAGTCTGACCCCTGTTTTGACAGTTGGGTATTTTCTGAGGGACAGATGAGGTGTATTGGGTCTTCAGCATGCATCATCTCATCTGTACATGCACTCATATGTGGGTGACACATTTGCGACATGCAGCAGCAAGGGGGCGCTTGGGGTCTGGTGTCAGGTGCAGAGTATGCACCTGATGCACATTATATCTGGTGTGGATAATTTGTTGTCAACCAAGTTACCTTTCTGTAGGAGGTGGCTTTGTGACATGCTAAAGGTTTTGAGCACTTTCCGAGGTGATGCGGCCAGCCCTGAATTTATGATGGCACTGTCTACACTATTTGTGATGTGCAAACCAAATAAAGTTCTGTATTTACCCAATATGTGTTTCGTGTGGTGTTTGCATTTCAGGTCTGTCATCATGCTCAATGTGTGACTTTGTATCAGTCATGACTCCTTGTGAGCCCATGGATCCATCATTTTCCTTTCAATGTCACAGGGTGTAGATGATGTTTTTGTTGTTGCTAGGTGATGGTGGGTTACATGACCTGCCATGGGCCACATGGGGTGCTTCTGTGACTTGTTCACTGTTTGTTTGGTGTGCAAGCCATGTTTCACTTCACTATGTTAGTCCTCCGGTATTTGCACATACATCCCCTTTATGTGTTTGTTTGCTGGACATGTACATGGGTCACCTATGCTCACATCCTTGTACAGTGCCAGCTGTGTTAGTGACAGCCACATGGCACATCACTGTCTATGTACGCTTGACATCCACACACGCCCTTTGGGATCTTTGTGTTAGAGTGTGCTCATTGATTGCTTTTTGTTATTGGCTATGGTCATGTGTTTGACGTGTGCTGTATGCATGTTTTTTCCGCACATGTTTTGTTTTTAACATCTCTAATGGCCTCACTCGGCCATGAGGTACCAACAGGTTCCTCAGCTCTACACACACCCTTTACTGTCTTCACTGTAGAAAAGGGTGCATCCTGTGTGTTGCCTAGCCATGACATTTGTTGTGTAATAACGACCTCACACTTTAGGGTCTTTACATCCTGTTGCATGTGGCCCTTTCTTTTTGATGAGATTCAGGTGTTTGGTGTGCTACACCTTATTGCATGTTGAGCTGTCTCCTGTTCTTCTCCTGATTATTCACCTGATCCAGGGAACATCCTCTGATGGCGTTGTGTTTAATTATATCCCTGTTTTGCATGCTGTATTCAGTGCAGGACATTTCATTGTGTTTGTGCAGGTGTTGTTGTTGCAAGATACAGAGTGCAAATTCTTTCTGTACATGGTGTATCTGCATGTGCATTTACTACAGATTAGTTGTTTTTGTGTTTGTTTGTCATGGCAGCCAGCAGGCGTTTTGTGTACTGGCATGCGTTATTTTGGTTATGTAGACTTTGTTGTGCCTCACATGGGCGGTGTGTGTTACCATTTTAGGCGTCTACATTTGTAGTACTGGTCGTTTGTGTGGTTCCTGTCTGCAGTGTTGTATGTTATTGCTTGTCCTGCATATGTGCTTTTCATTAGTGTGATAGTCATATGTGTGTACATCAGTGGCATGCCCACATTGTACCATTAACTGAGTTGTGCGACATCCTTCCATCCATCCTTTCTCTGCCAGCTATGTGCCATCCTACCCTGATGTGCATGCTGCTAAACCACGTCATCGACTAACACACATTCGTGCATTGCATCTCAACCTGCTTGCCTCTCCTGTGTGTGCTCTGCCTAGCACTTGTACTCCACCGTCATCCTGATATTTCACATATTCTTCCATTTCAGACTCCCCTACTACACACATCTGCACATCCTCTGTCTCACACTGTCAGTGTAGCAGGGTACATTACCATCAATCTGTGCATGGATATAGCTGCCCATGATATGTTTTTCACATTTTATGGGTGTCACATGGCCTGCAGCTGCTTTCGGCAGCCCATCAACTTATGTAGGTCCTTCATTTAATTTGATATTGTCTGTCTTCTCTGCTCTGTGCAGTGTTTGTGTTATGTGTGTGTTTAGCACATTCCTCTGTTTGCATTCAGCTTGGGGGATGTTACTGTTATTGGCTCAGCTTTCTGCTTTTACCTATACGTCCTTATGGCATCTTCTGGCACACCTTTGATTGACACAGCTTATGATGTACCTACGATAGTGGCCTGGGAGTGGACAGCCTTTCAACATGGCCTATGGACATAGATTACAGTTCACCTTTGCTGACAGGGTATGTTTGTGATGTTACATCTGCTGCACCATAAAAGGTGCAATAATATATGGCACAAGGGTGTAATTGTCTCACTATGCCAGGAGTGGTTGCTGTACACTTGATCACAGAGTGGGAACATACCTCACCCACCCTTATTAATTAACTGGAGCAGACCATGACCCCTGCAACATCATTGCTGTATTCACCAGTTTTCTACATACATGACATAGGCGTGTGTGTTTTTTCATCAGACCTTGGCTGTCATGGAGCTGTGTTACTCTGTGGATTTCCATCTCCAGAGGTAATGGGGCAGTTTAATGGATGATATTGACTTTGATTCTGTGTTGATATGCGTCACTTGGGACTGTCTGCAGCCCCTCCTTGGTGTGTAACTAATGACTGACCCAGGTCTGCCATTGCTGATCTCGGAGCAAAGGGCTGCAGACAGGCCCAGGCTGAGGATTGCAATATGAGATTAACTCTGACACCCTGTGGATATCAGACACCAGGGGCTGTCTGCAGTCCCTCACTGATAAATCACATATGCACGAACTGTGTCAGCACAACTACTTATGTTTTCCATACGTTACAATGCACAGTGCTAACAGCAGAAAGAGTGCTGTGACCTTTCCCCGCCTCATAGGGCACCCTATGTGGCGCCCCCTCGGCCACTATTTCACCAACATTGTTGGGTGGCGTGGTGGACACTGCATTTGGAGATGTGTCCTGTGGGGTGACTTCAAGGGCACGTTATGTTACAGTGCTCTGAGAGTACATTTGCTGGAAACCACTTATTCCACAGATATGCGATAACACCCTAATGGGGCTATCTTACCCCTTACAGGTGCTGTCTCTGCCAGACATGTTCATTTGCCATTGTGTGGGATTGCACCCCTGATCCCTGCACCATTGTACACTGATTGTGTTTGGGTGCTTGCAAATCAGCACAACACCATTTACCTCTCCCAAATTATTATTCCTCATAAAACATTGCCACACACCCTTCTGACCAGCACCACAGCCCCCTATGCCTCAGCCAGCTGTCTTTAGTGTGCACTGCGGGTGTTCACAGCCTTGCTCCTTACACCATTGGTCAGTGTTCTGACCATCATGCTGTTGCTCGGTTCCTCTGCTTTCCCATCATTGCGCGACTTATGCCTCCCAGTCATCAGAGGCCTCCAATACCATTAGTGCGCCGCTTTACGTACAGCAGCGCACGCACCTCTGGCGGCCATAATTTCTGTGACTCCAATAGAAAACAAACACCGACAACTGCCTTCAGTGTACACGGGGGGGGGGGGGGATTGAACCCCTGCTCCCAGCACCATTGGTCAGTGTTTTAACCAATGTGCTGTGGCTCCGTTCCTGTGCTTGTGCCTATCGGCGCACCGCTTTGTGCCTATCAGCGCGACGCCTTCTGCCGCCCAAGATGACCGGTGCGCCGCCTTCTGCCGCACAAGAGGACCTGTGCGCCGCCTTAGGCCGCCCAAAAAGAACTGTGCGCTTCCTTATGCCGCTGAAAGAGAACTGTGCACCGCCTTATGCCGTTCAAAATTTATTTGCCTCCTAAAATAATTTTAATCATTACAGTTGCTGTCTCAGCTGGCCTTTGTCGTTGTGCACAATGGGGGATTGAACCCATGGCCCCTGCACTATTGGTCAGTGTCTTCACCGTTGTACTACGGCTCGGGTGTTTTCTATACCCGGCAGCGCGCCACTTTGCCTTTTGGCGCGCTAATGTCGACCCCGCACATTACCGTGACGCGCACACGTCCGGTTGCTTACTCCCGGTTTTTTTCTTTTGGCAGCCTGATCCGCCCACTCCTTATATGGCACAGGTACACTACCGCGGCCCCGCACGATAAGAATGTTTAGTAAACATGCCCTTATATCCTTTTTAAGATATAGTGACCAGAATTGCACACAATATTCAAGGTGCGGTCACATCATGGAATGATACCGAGGCATTAAAATATCCTTTGTTTATTCTCCATTCCTTTCCTTATGATTCCTAGCATTCTATTTGCTTTCTTGGCTGCCACTACACACTGGGCAGAGGGTTTCAACGTGTCATCCACGATGATGCCTACATCTTTTTCCTGCGTGGTAGTTCCTAATGTGGAACCTTGCATCATGTAACAATAGTTTGGGTTGTTCTTTCCTAGGTGCATAAAATTGGCACTTGTCCACATTAAATTTCATCTGCCATTTGAACATCTAGTCTTTCAATTTATCAAGGTCCTCTTGCAATTTTTCACAATCCTCTTGGGTTTTAACAACTTTGAATAATTTTGTGTCATCTGCAAATTTACTTACCTCACTAGTTATTCCCATTTCCAGGTCATTTCCGAATATGTTAAAAAGCAGTGGACCCAGCACAGATCCTTAGGGTACGCCACTATTCACCATTTTCCATTGGGAAAATTGGCCATATAGCCCTACCCTCTACTTTCTATCTTTTAACCAGTTCTTGATCCACAATAGTACACTGCCTCCTATCCCATCACTTTTTAATTTCATCAGACGTCTCTCATGAGGGACCTTGTCAAAAGCTTTCTGAAAATCCAGATATACTATATCAACCAACTCACATGTGTCTACCTATTTATTCACACCTTCAAAAAATATAACAGATTAGTAAGACAAGACCTTCCTTAGTTAAACCATGTTGGCTGTCTCCCATTAAGCCATGGCTATCTGCATGTTCAGTAATTTTGTTCTTTATAATAGTTTTTACTATTTTTCACGGTACTGACATCAGGCTCACCAGTCGATAGTTTCCCGGATACCCCTGGAACCCTTCTTAAAAACTGGCTTTACATTGGCCATCCTCCAATCTTCAGGTGTTACAGATGATTTTAATGATAGTTCAGAGATTATTAATAGTAGGTCTGCAATCTCATATTTCAATTCTTTCAACGCCCTTGGATGTATAACATCCGGTCCAAGTGATTTGCTACTCTTCAGTTTTTCAAATAGTTGTAATACATCTTCCCCGTGTATCGCCATTTCTTTCAATTCTTCTGCAGCATCACCTTTAAATGCCCTTTCAGTCATGGGTAACATACTTACATCTTCCTCAGCAGAGACCAAAGCAAAGGATTCATTCAGTCTCTCCATTATGGCCTTGTCTACTCTTAGTGCCCCTTTTACCCCGCTATCATCTAATGGTCCAACTGACTCTCTCACGTTTTTTTTTTTGCTACAAATGTACTTGAAAAAGTCTTTAGTTCGTGGTTTTGCTTCCACAGCAAGCTTCTTCTCAAATTCTCTCTTTGCCTGCCTTATCAATGCCTTGTATCTAACTTGCCAGTGCTTAAGTTGTTTCCAGTTTTTGTCGTTTGGCTCCTTTGTCCACTTCCTGAAAGATGCTTTTTTGGCAACAGCAGCTTTTCTGACTTCATCTTTAAACCATGCTGGCAGTTTTTTGGACTACCTTCCACTTTTCTTAAAACGTGGAATACAGCTGGTCTGGGCTTCCAAGATAGTATTTTTAAACAACATCCATGCTTGATGTAAATCTTTAACCTTTGCAACTGCTCCTTTTAGTTTTTTTCTCAACTATTTTCCTCATTTTATCATAGTCTCCCTTTTGAAAGTTAAAAGGTAGTACTGTGGATGTCCTTGCCATCACTCCTCCATTTATTAAATTGAACACAATCATGCCATGATCACTATTGCCAAGTGGCCCCAACACCCTTATCTCTTGCACCAGATCTTGTGTTCCACTAACGACTATGTCCAAAATGGTTTCCACTTTTGTTGGTTCATGAACCAGCTACTCCAAGAAGCAGTCATTTATTTCATCTAGAAACATTATCTCCCTAGCATGTCCTGCCATGACACTGACCCAGTCGATACTGGGGTAATTGAAATCACCCATTATTATTACTGTGCTGTAATGTTTGTAAGCTTCCCTGATTTCTTTGAGCATTTCATCATCCATTTACTCATTCTGGCCAGGTGGTCGATAGTACACCCCCACTGCCATCGCCTTTCCCTTTGCCTTTTTACATGGTATTTTAATCCATAGAGATTCTACAGTATATTTTGTTTCCTGCAAGACTTTAATCCTTTGTGACTCAATGCCCTCTAACAGAGCACAACCCCTTCCTGAGGATTCCTCTTCTCCTCAGCGTAGGATGTCTCCATCAGAGGATATGTCCTTTCAGGATTTTATTCGAGATGTGGCCCAAGGTCTTTCCAACACAGTGGCTCCTGAAAAAGAGCCTAGGGCAAAGGAATTAGAAATCCTGCAATACCCTAAAGCTCCCAAGGAGGCAGCTACCTTACCTATTCATGAGATCTTGCATGATCTTATGCTAAGGATGTGGGAAACATCTCTGACCACATCTCCTCACTCTCGAAGACTCGACACCATGTATCGAGTTCCTCCTTCTCCTGGGTTTCAGAAGACTCAATTACCACACCATTCCATGGTGGTGGAATCAGCCATGAGAAAGATAAAGAGTGCAAAAAGGCATGCATCTAATCCTCCAGGACGTGAGTGTAGTACTCTTGACGCCTTTGGACGTCGATCCTTCCAGGCTTCCATGCTTCTGCTAGGATCAGTTCCTATATTTTGTATAAGGGAATGTTCCTTAAGGAGGTCACAGGAGACATAGAGCTTATGAGCCCTCTCCTTCCTGATGATAAAAGGCAGGATTATCTTACTCTTGTTAAACATGCTCAGGATGTTTCCATGTTTGTGAATCATGCAGCCTTTGACTGCTTTGAATGCATAAGCAGAACCTCTGCTATTGCCATAGGTGCACGTAGAATTGCCTGGCTTCAGGCATCTGACTTGAAAATCTGTGTACAGGACAAACTGTGGAATATACCTTGCACAGGAGAGAATCTCTTTGGCAAGAATTGGCAGGAAAAAGCTAATGAGATAGATGCTGACAATATCACTTTGGATAGATTGTCTAAATCTACAGCTGATCCTGCGAGGAAAAGATCCTCTAAGAAACCATTCTTCAGCAAGAAGAAAAAGTTTTCTCTCTCCTATACCCAAGCAGGGTCATCGTCAGAACTGGCTTTGTTCTCTAGATCTCAAGGATGCGTATACTCATGTTCTCATCCATCCAACTCACCAAAAGTTCCTTCGATTCCTGTTTCAAGGGAAGTACTACCAATACAGGGTTCTTCTTTTTGGCCTGGCTTCTGCACCAAGGGTGTTCACAAAATGCATGCCTGTGGTAGCAGCATTTCTCCGCACCCTAGGAATAATCGTCTTCCCTTACTTAGACGACTGGCTCATTCGAGCCCCTTCAGAGCGAGAGGCCAGGGTTGCTCTGTCTCGCACAATGCGCATCCTTCAGTATTTGGGACTTGTCATAAACTTCCCAAAGTCCAACCTTGCTCCCACTCAATCCCTAGAGTTTATAAGAGCTCTTCTGGATACCAGACAGACAAGGGCCTTCCTCCCACAACCACGCTGCCTTCGTATTGTGCAGCTATAGCTTCCCAAGCAATGCTAAAACCTCACCTCACTGCTCGGGAAATGCTACAGTTGCTAGGCCACATGGCATCCACCGTGCATGTGGTTCCTCATGCTCGCCTCCATACGAGGGCAGACCAGTGGACCTTATCCACTCAGTGGACTCAGACCTCAGGTTGCCTGTCAGACAAAATAGCAAATTCAGATCGCCTTATTTTGTCCCTCCAATGGTGGCAGTCACCCAAAATCCTTCTGGTGGGGTCTCCTTTTCTGCAACCCCCACCCCAAGCCACTCTAAAAACAGATGCTTCACAGGTGGGTTGGGGAGCCCACCTGCAAGGCCTCTCTACCCAGGGTACCTGGACTCTACAGGAGGCCTATCTACACATCAATCTCCTGGAGCTCAGAGCAATCTTCCTTGCTCTTCGAGTATTTCACACCCAGCTCAGCTACAAGACAGTCCTAGTTCAAATGGACAATCAGGTAGCCATGTTCTATGTGAAAAAGCAGGGCGGAACAGGCTCTCTGTTGCTGTGCAACGAAGCTTTGCGACTATGGGCCCTCACCAGAGAGCATCAGATTCATCACCTTGTGGTGTGTCTTCCAGGCATTCAAAACTCTTGGGCAGACAAACTCAGTCGAGTTCTGCTTCCACACGAATGGTCTCTCCATGCAGACCAGGTGGCCCAAATTTTTCAAATTTGGGGAACCTCGGACATAGACCTCTTTGCAAGTCCGCTGAATGCCAAACGTCCCCGGTTCTGTTCCAGAATTCCGGCTCGGGGTTGTCAGGCCAGGGATGCTTTCCTCCTCCATTGGGGTCAGGACTTCCTGTATGCCTTTCCACCCATTCCCCTAAATTCCCAAAACCCTGTTCAAGCTTCAGAGAGACAGAGGTCATATGATCCTCATAGCTCCACGTTGGCCACGGCAACCGTGGTACCCTCTCTGCTCCTACATCTCTCTCAAGCTCCACCTCTGGAGTTAGGATCTGCTCCAGATCTTCTTTCTCAAGAGGACGGGATGGTGTGGCATCCTAATCCCCAGTCTCTGCATCTCAGGGCCTGGTTGCTGAAAGCCTAGAACGTCACGGTCTTAACCTTTCCCAGCAGGTAAAGGATATCCTTTATGCTTCCAGGAAGCCTTCCACAAGACACTCTTATGCATTTAAGTGGTAAAGGTTTACCATATGGTGCTCGCAGAAGGGTCTTAACACTCTTGCGATACCTCTGGAATCATTACTGGAATATCTCCTTCATTTATCAAATGCAGGGATTAAGACTACTTCAGTGAGAGTCCATTTGAGTGCTATTGCAGCTTCTTTCAAGCCTCTAAATGGACAACCTATTTCCTCTCATCCTCTCATAGGTAGATTTATGAGAGGCCTTCTTTTAATGAAGCCTCCCATTAAGCCACCACCGGTGGCATGGGACTTAAATCTGGTACTTTGGCAGCTCATGAAACTGCCTTTTGAACCATTAGCCACTATCTCTTTGAAATTCCTTTCCTGGAAGGTTATCTTTCTTATTGCAATCACATCAGCACGTCGCATCAGTGAATTGCAAGCGTTGGTGGCTGATCCTCCCTATACAAGGTTCCATCATGATAAAGTAGTCCTTAGGACTCATCCACATTTTATGCCAAAGGTGGTGTTGCCTTTTCATTTAAACCAAGCAGTTTACCTTCCTGTATTCTTTCCAAGGCCTCATGCCTCAAATGCAGAAAGGAATCTTCATACTTTGGACTGTAAAAGAGCTTTGGTCTTTTACTTGCAAAGGACACAGCAACATAGAAAGTCCTCTCAACTCTTTGTTGCTTTTGATCCTAGTCATTTGGTACTTCCAGTCTCCAAAAGGACACTGTCCAGCTGGATTGCACAGTGTATATCTTTTGCCTATGAGAGCAAGAACCTTCCTCTTGAAGGCCATGTTACAGCTCACAATGTGAGAGCCATGGCAGCCTCAATGGCTCATCTTCACTCTGTGTCTATCGACGACATCTGTCGAGCAGCTACTTGGGCTTCGGTTCATACCTTCACAGCCCATTACTGCTTAGACAAGGACTCCCGCTGGGATGCCTTGTTTGGTCAGGCTGTTCTTCAATATCTGTTCCACACTTAATCAACTCCTACCCACCATCCCTGGTAGGATGCTAGAGATCCATGGGGGGAAATGGAGCCCTTTCACAAGGGCACACAACTTTCTGGGGCCATCTCCCTGGCATCTGCAGCTAGGGAGTCCCCATATGTGAAGACTACATTCCTACTTGTTTCTGGAGATAGCATAGTTACTTACCTGTAACAGGTGATCTCCAGGAACAGCAGGAATTTAGTCTTCATAACCCACCCACCTCCCCTAGGAGTTGTATCTCTCTATCTCTCTTTTCTCTCAGCTTTAAACTCAACTGGAGAGGGACAGTTGGGAAAGGCGGGAAGGCAGCACGCAGGCGCTATGGGATGCTCCCAAAAGCTTTCCTATTGGACGCTGGGGAGCGTTCCCACGCAGGCTCCGTCGGTACTGACGATACCCATATGTGAAGACTAAATTCCTGCTGTCCCGAAGATCACCTGCTACAGGTGAATAACTATGCTGTCTCACTTGTTGTCTTTCTTCCACCATGTCTCTGAGATAACAATCATATCTAACCTCTCATTTAGTCCCATGATAATACCAGCTCTTCCTTCCATCAACTTTGAAAGGGAAGTCTCACATCTTTCTTTTATTTCTTTATTTATTTAGCTCACACTTTTCCAGTAATAGTTCAAGGCATGTTACAACAGGTACTGTAGGTATTTCCCTATTCCTGGAGGACTTACAATCTAAGTTTTACTTGAGGTAATGGTAAGCTAAGTGACTTGCCCAAGACCACAAGGAGTGTCTTCCCCTTTTTCCATCATTCTGTAGGCTTTAACATTGCTCCTTTTACTTTCCTAGGATTAAAGAGCTCCTTAGCCGGCATGGGTACCGCTCTAAGCTCATGTCTTACTATGAAGATAGTGACTAACTTGCATCTAGTGAAAATGGTCAGCTTCCTGCAACAGATGAGCTTGTTGCATATCTTCAGAACTCAATATACTCTCTTCATCCAGAAACTGCCCTGCCCATTGGAGACTTTCCTTCTCCCATTTCAAAAAGGTCTTGCCTGGGAGAAAATCTCCATTTCCTCTCAGGGGTGTAAACCCTGAATAATCCATTGACCCCATCCAAACTTTCTTTTCCATTTTGTCCAGACCCTGGAGGTTAGATCAATAAAAGGGTTCCGAATATGTTTTGCAGTATTTTTTTATATCCAGATTCCCATAAAATGTAGCTGGGAGGGAGACCTCCCAAATCCTCCATAACTCTACCCATTGCTTCTTTTCCTTTATTGTCCATTCCAGTGCAGCCCTTAGCCTTGCTGCCTCATAACAGTGATGAAAAATGTGGAACAGCCCAGTTTCCCTGTTCTCTACCGTGGAAAAGGGCCCTCTGTGCCACGCTGGGGCGTTTTATAATTCCATACAAAAGTAAGTGACCTTCTCTGAATCTCTTTCAAAAATTTCCAGCATGGGTACTGTGAGTATGCAAAACAGATATAGAAAACAAGAGAGAATCATAATTTTAATACTTGAAATTCTTCCAAACCAAGACAGCCCTAGAGTTTGTCAATGGTCGAAGTCCTGCCCAGATTCCTTCAAAGTGGCAAGTAATTGACCTCAAAATTTTGGAGCAAGATTAATCACTAAATATCTGATGTAGCCCTTGGCCCCCTTAAATGGAAGTTTCTTTTTCAAATCCACACAACTCCCCATCTGGAACAGTCACATTTAAAATTTCAGATTTCGATGCTTTCATTTTATAACCCGAAACCACCCCATAAGCCTCCATCTTCTTCCACAGCAAAACTAAGGTCTTCTCAGGGTTTGTTACAAGAAATAAGAGATCATCAGCGAACAGGGAGATCTATATGACTTTCCACCAACCCCCATGCCACCGATCCTCTGGTTATCCCTTACTCTCTGTGCCAAAGGCTCCACAGCTAACACAAAGAGCAAGGGAGGAAAGGGGCTCCCCTGGCACATCCCCTCTATGTAATGCAAAGGCCTGCATGTACCCATTATTTTTAAACAAACATGCCATAGGGGATTTATATAAAATTTGGACCCAATTCAAAAAGTTCCCAATCCCAGGCTAATTTTCTCCATGACATGAAATAGAAAGGGACAAAATAGTCTGATGAATGCGTTTTCAGCATTGCCCACAACTAGAAGAGTTCCTGAACCACTTGCTCCTTCCACACAAGATTTAAAACCTTTCAAGATATTATCTGAAGCTTGTTGATACAGAACATACCCAGATTGATTTGCGTTAACTAATTTGGATAAAATATAGAGGAGACAACAGGCCAAGACTCTAGTAAAAATCTTTAGATCCATATCCAACAATGACATAGGAGTGTAGGAGCCACATATTTATTTATTTGGTTTTATATACTGCGCTATTTTAAATCAGTGCAGTTTACATTGTAACAACTTGATACATAAAACAGTATACATAGAACATTTGAACTTGGTACATAAAACATGGAATATTTGAACTTGATACATAAAACAAGATAATAAACATAGGAGAGTTTAAAGATCTTAGAGTTATAAACTAATTATTTACAACATGTGATCGTGGATTACAGAATAACAACTATTTACAATATAGTGGTATTGGGTAAGTTTGGGTGAGATCATCATAGTGGGCTATGTTATATGTTCAAAATATAGCTGGAAGAGGTGTGTCTTTATTGCTTTTCTAAAGGTGGAGAGGTTGGTGATTAGTCTGATTGGAGCAGGTAGGGAGTTCCAGAGCGGAGGGGCAAATCGTGAGAAGGCTCTGTGTCTGGTAAATTGGGAGCATTTACTAGCCATAGTGGGAATAGCTAGAGTGGTTAGTCAAGTTTATTCTTCTGACTCTGCTGTCAGGTGTCCAGTTTACAAGATTTCTGAGGGAGGTAGCAGAAAGATGCTGAAGGATTTTAAATATAACAAGGAGGGCCTTGAACTTAAGGCGACTGGTGATCGGAAGCCAATGTAGCTGCATTAGGAGCGGTGTAACAAGCTCATGTTTGGAGACTCCACAGATGGTTCGTGCAACTGTATTCATGGCCATTTGTAATGGATTGAGGGTGTAGGCAGGTAGACCGTGCAGAATGTTGTTAGTGTAGTCAAAATGAGGAATTGGAAGATGCTGCGGAAGTCAGCAGGCTCAAGTAGAGGTCATAGTTGACAAAGGGAGCGAATTTTGCAATAAACAGCCTTGGTGATATTGTTTATATGTGCTTCCATATTCAATTGTTGGTCCAATGTGATGCCTAGTTATCGTATCTCACTTCTAGTCTTCAGTTTGGCGTCCTTAACCTGTATGGACTCTGGTGGTGTGAATGTTGGATCCTTTGAGATGAATAAAACTTCTGTTTTATTAGAATTGACTTTCAAGTTGTGAGAATTTAGCCAATCAGATACTGCATTAAAGCAGTCAATAATTTTAGTGTAGTTAGGGTTAATTATGGAGAACGGTGTATAGAGCAACACATCATCCGCATAAATGTGGTAAGGAATACCAAAGGCCTGTATGATCTCACATATTGGTTGGATATATAAATTAAATAGCAAGGCAGACAAGGAAGAGCCCTGTGGTACTCCTTGAGTTTTGTTGATATTCTGATGATGATTGGGAGTCAATGTTAACTCGTTGTTGATGGTTTGCTAGATATGATCGACACCAGTCCAATGCTAAGCCCTGAATGCCCTTTAGTTGTAGTTGGTCAAGCAGGATTTTGTGAGAAACTGTGTCGAATGCTGAGGCAATATCCAGGAAGATTAAAATGAAGCCTTGTTTTTTATTTATGCCCTTTACCAGGTTGTCCATGAGTGAGGTGAGCAGGGTTTCAACACCATGTTGCAGCCAGAAGCCATGTTGTTGGTGATCCAATGGTGCATAGCAGTCAATATGGTCCTGGATCTGCTGTTGAACAATCTTCTCTATTTTATCTTAGCCAGGAAGGGGAGGCTAGATATAGGACGATAAGAGTTTGGATCTTGAGGGTCCAGCTTAGAGTTTTTTAAGATGGGGCTGATGGTGGCTATTTTCAATGGTTCTGGAACTAGACCTTTAGTGAAGGAGAGGTAAACAATCCTTGATATATAAGGGCTTAATTCAGAGCAGTTTGATTTGATCCAATGAGCAGGGTATGGATCTGTAGGAGAGGTAGTAGAGTTGAGACTTCTTATTATGTTCTCTATTTGCTCGGTGGAATATGGGTAGAAAGCATTTAAGGCAGGTATATTGGTACAATCCTTATTAGGAGTGGCCCTGTGGGAGTCTTCTGTTTTATGGAAGGTCAGTTTGTTTTTATTTTGGAAGTGTGAGGCAAAGTCTTGGGGTTGTCGTAATTTAACATTTTATTGACCTGATAGGTCCTTGGTGAGTGACTGAACTAGTCTGAAGAGTTCCCGGGGCCTGTTGAGGGAGCGCATAAGGATTTTGGTGTGGTACTCTTTTTTTCTCTGGATAATGTTAGTCCGGTGCTCTTGTAAGGTCTTCATATATATTTCTTGATCCTGTGGAAGCCTGGTGTGGCGCCATTTTCTCTCAAGTTTCCTAAGATGTAATAAGGACTTACGTAGATCAGCTGTGAACCAGGTGGCAGTATGGGCCCGTTTCTTGGATTGTGCTGGCTGGGATATAAGTGCCACCTGGCTTAGGGTGGACTTGCATGTGTGTATAAGGTCCACTAATTCAGGGTTACCGGGGTTAAGATTTGGGATCGCTTCTTCAATGAATGTTTCTTTATTGAATGGTTTAAAATGATGTGTTGGTAATGGTGTTGTCATGGAGTTTGCATTTGAATTTGGGAGGGTAGATGGAATGTGGAATAGTATGGCCTTGTGGTCTGACCAGGGTACTGACATAATTAGTGGTTAGGGAATTTTGCTAGATCTTAGGGTGTCCGAAGGAGCAAAAATAAGGTCCAATGTGTTTCCTTTCATGTGGGTTGAGGCCTGTATTAGTTGGTTATAGCTTAGTGCATACATTGCATCAATGAATGTCGTGGCATTTTTCTTTGATAATGCTGGGAGATTAAAGTCTCCTAAAATCCAGAGAGGTCTAGATTTTGGAGAATTGTTGCAGGTTAGATCAAGGGCTATGGAAAGGTCATCTGTGCAGGTGGATGGAGCACGGTATATAAGTACTGTAGCTAGGTGCTTATTTTCAATAGTGATGGTGTTGATGCTATTGGAGTTATATGAGGATAGGCACTGCAACTATAATGCAGATCTAACCAACTCTTCTGCCAACTTTTGGACAGTTAAAAATGTCATAGTTGGGGAGTTTGAGTTGATTTAGAAGGACTGTATCAGTGTCAGAAAGCCAGGATTCAGTAATACAGAGAATGTCTAGGTTGTGGTTTTCTATGTAGTCTCTAATGCTTTCCCTCCTTATGAAGTATTATTACTCCTGCTATCTTCATGGAATGAGTGATTCCTCCAAAAACGCATTATAGGTCCACGTAAGAATCTCTGCTACTTGGTTGGCAAATATTTTGTAGAACCTGTTAGTAAACCCATCCATCCCCACGGCTTCATTGGGTAACAGAGATTTTATAAGCATTAATATCTCATGTATACGAATGGGTCTAGAAAGTACTTCTCTTCTGCCAATCTTGGAAACTTAGACCCCCCCTCCCCAAATATTCATTAATTCATTGAAGGATAAGGCGGGATATAAATACCCTTTAAATAAATAAATATAAATTAATTAATTAATCTCCATTCTCCTGAAAGGACTCAAGGTTGTGGGTTTTATTTTGCAGCACTGTAATAGACTCCTGTTCCTCTATCCACCTCTGTCTCTTCTAGGTGTTGTCCCAGTTTACCCAAATCAACGAGATGATTAACGATCCAAGCTTGGCTTCTGATTTAAAGGCATTTAGAACTTGCCTTATTGCTGTAAACCATTCGCAGATGTCTCCTTGGAGCTTATCAAGCTCTCCCACTGGTTGCTCACCATTACTTACCTCTTTTCTGTCCTTGCTGCCTCCAGCATCTGTGGGCACCATCTTTGTACTGCCTGATGCTGAGGCAGTCTCTGATTTAAGTGCAAATTTCTTCAAATCCACAGTAGCTTTTTTTGTTTTTTTAAACCAACCATGCATCAGGACAGCTCACGGCACCACCAGGTAACTGAGCCAAAAACAGGGCAGGATTAAAGATTAGTGGGGGTTTGCTAAATCAGCCTGTGGTGCACCACAACCAACAGCCATTCACTACAAAGACATCACTTCCTTCTTCATAACACAAAAACGAAAAGAATAATAGAGAGGCCAAAAGGAAAAGGCTCAGGAATCTTTTGGAAAACATACATGCTAACCCAAACAAATGACAGAGGCACTTTAAGGCAGCAGCATGGGAATACAGGCATAGGCTCAGGTTAAACAAACTTGCATACTTGTAATGAGTGTTTTCTCCATGGACAGCGGGATCCTACAACCACACCGATGGAGACTTCATCAGGGACAGAACAAAGTAGACCTTGCTTCCCAGAGCTCAGAAAACTGGAAAAGTCTTCTGAGCATATGTGAAGATTCCTGCATTTCTGACAGTTAACGGCCCATCAGTCAACTTCGTAGCTAGCACCAATACAGGTATGCACCTTTGTTTTCTCCATGGACAGCAAGGATTGCTACAATCACACTGATGGTAAACTCCTGTGCTGAAGGTTGTTAAGTTAATATCCATTGAGTCACAATGCACAACTTGCGTCCCATAGAAGGAGGAACTTTAAAACATTAATCAAGAGAGTGCTGATGAACCATGAGTCCAAATAAACTCCCAAGGTTAGATGGTTCATCTAAACAATGTTTTGCAAAAGTATAAAGAGTTGACCAAGTTGCGGTTCTTCAGATATCCTTTTGTGGTAGTTGTGACCCTGATATTATGGGCAGTCACAGTTGTGGTCAACATTATTGGCACCCTTGCAGTTCAACTGCTTAATGTCCAATTTTCCTTAAAAAAAGTGGCCAGTGAAATGGACTATATATGCACACACATTTGACACATAAAAGAATCATATAAAACAAGACCAATTAAAAAGGAAATAGTATAAAAACTATTGCCATGATTATTGGCACTCTTATAAACAATTCAAATCAGTATGAAAAGAATCACATTTCCATTGCAGTAAAATTAGACCACCTGTGAGCGATTAACAGTACTCACATGACTTGAATCAACCAATGAATGATGGCTCTAATGTTTAAAATGGCCACATTCACTCCCTGTTCCATTTTCACAATGGTGAAGACAAGAGAGCTGCCTGAGACTATCAGAAAAGACATTATCAACAAACATCAAACTTCAAAGTGGTACAAGGCCATCTCCAAAGACCTTGGGATTCCTGTGTCTACAGTTTTCAATGTTATTAAGTTTTCTGCTTATGGTACTGTCAAGTACCTTCTAAGACATGATGGGAAGAGGAAAATTAATCCAAGAAATCTTTGAAGGTTAATGCGAACTGTTGTAAAAACACCACATACACCATCCAAAGAGCTTAAGGCTGACCTGGAGCAATCTGGAGTGGTGGTTTCAACCTGCACCATATGCCGCACACTAAACAAAGAAGGACTTCATGGGTGAAGGCCAAGAAGGACCCCACTGTTCAAGGGCAGCTATAAAAAGGCCCATCTCATATTTGCCCAAACCCACCTTGAGAAACCATAATCTTTCTGGAAAAATGTTCTGTGGACAGATGAAACCAAACTTGAGCTCTTTGGCAATGCAAACCAGAGATACATTTACAAACAAAGAAATGAAGCTTATAAGGAAAAAAAACACCCTTCCCACAGTTAAATATGGTGGAAGGTCTATAGGTTGGGGAGCTGTTTTGCTGCCTCAGGAACCGGAGGCCTGGAACATATTAAAGGAATCATGAAGTCAGAGGACTACCAAAGTATTTTGGAGCAAAATATGCTACCGAGTGTCAGAAAGCTAAGTCTGGGTTGAAGGTCATGGGTCCTCCAACAGGACAATGACCCAAAACATACATCCAAAAGTAGAAAAGAATGGTTAAAAAGGAACAAATAGACTGTTTTAAACTGGCCAGAAATGAGTCCTGATCCCAATCAAGAACCTTTGGAAAGAGCTGAAATCTGCCATTGGTAAAAGGAATCCTGGAAACATTCATGAGCTGGAACAAATTGCAGTTGAAGAGTGGAAGAAACTACCAGCAGACAGATGTACAAACTAATAGATGGCTACAAGACACATTTGGAGGCTGCCATCACTGCCAAGGGTTGTGCAAACAAATATTAGTGAAGGGTGTCATTAATCCTGTACAGGTCATATTTTATTATTTTCTCTTAAATGACTGTGTTTTCATTGCACAGACATCTTTATTTGTTGTTGTATACCTTTGAACATATTAAAATATTGTGATGACATACAGTTGGAATTATTTCTCAAGATATTGTACACAATTTAGTTATAATGCAAGGCTGCCAATAATATGGACCACAACTGTATCTTGCATGACAGCCATTGATCTCCTGTGCAATAACAAAAGAAAATACAGCCCTATATTCAAACTGAAAGATATGTTTTTTTGTAAGAATGAAATGAGAGAAGTGAGTGAGCTGGTGTATTTTGAAATTCAGCTCTCTATAAGTAAAACTGGAGAACTGTCGACAATCCAAAATATGGAGCTTTGGCTTTGTCACACTCCATCTTCAGCCAGGCTACAAACTCACCTCTTCGAGGCAACGTTTGATCCTGATCCCCTTAGGAGATGAACAGGAGACAGTTTCCTTACCATTCCCCTAGATATATCCTAGTCTGCAGTTGTGTGGTCAGTCTTGACTAGACTGTAAGCTCTGATGAGCAGGGACTATCTCTTACATGTCTTTGTACAATGCTGCATACACCTTGTAGCGTTATACAAATGATATGTAGTAGTAGGAATTGGAAGGACAAAAGACAGACAGAATTATTGGCAGATTTAGATAGAAGGGTGCGACTATCTTTTGTAATAACCTTGGATGTAGTCGCAGAAAAATTCCATGCTGGTGCATTTATTTATTTAATGACTTTTATACCGCCTTTCAGGGTTATCAAAGCGGTTTACAATTAACTCAACATTTTATATAGAACAGACAGGTTAATACATTACGTTGAACTTTGACATTATAGGATTAGATCCAGCAAGAGGATGGGGAACTGCAGCTTGACTGTGTTCAGCGGCGGCTCTATAATTAGGTGGAGTGAGGCAGTGGCCTCAGGCAGTAAACTTTTGGGGGTGTCAAAAACACCCCCAAACAGTTGCCTCACTCCACCTTCAATATAAAAAAAATGTGGACAAACTGCTGCGACTGCGATAGCTTTTAATATGAAAGGAAACTGGTGCAGAGCCTCCCGGCACTATGGAACCTCTGCCGCTAATGCGTCCCGCCCGCAAAAGGAAGTGACACTAGAACGAGACATGGCAGCAGCAGAGGTTCCATAGCACTGGGAGGCTCCACACCGGTTTCCTTTCATTTTAAAAGCTATCGCAGGCAGCCAAAGGGGAAGGAGTAGAACTACAGAGACACGGCCAGCAGAGCAGAATGAGCAAATGGGGGGGGGGGGGCATGGAATGAGTTACATGAGGGGGGGAGGAGAGAAGTGGAACAAACTACACAGGTGGGGAATGAGAAAAGAGGAACGAGCTACATGGGGGAGGGGGCTGGAAGAAAGCTGACAAAGGGGAAGAGAGGACTGGAAGGGAGCTGACAGGGGCGAAGAGGGGGCTGGAAGAGAGCTGATGGGAGGAAACAGATGGCTGGAAGGGAACTAACATGGGGGGAAGGAGAGGGAGCAGAAGGGAAATTAGAGAGAGGAGAAGGAGATGGCTGGAAGGGAACTGAGAAAGGGGAAGGAGATAGCTGGAAGGGAACTGAGAAAGGGGAAGGAGATAGCTGGAAGGGAACTGACATGGGGGGAAGATGGGGCTGGAAGGGAACTGACATGGGTGGAAAGAGGGGCATGGAAGGGAGCTGACACCTGGGGGTGGGGCTGGAGGGAGCTGACATTTGGGGATGGGACTGGTAGGTGGAGCAATGGGCTGTTTAACATGTGTTAAAGGGTGCCTTGGCCATTTAACGCATGGTAATGGGACATTGCATGTTAAGGTGACAAACAGGGCACGTTAAGGCTGACAAGGCGCCCTAAGGGCTGTAAGGTGACGCTTTAGGTTAAGGTGCCCTAAGGACTTTAAGGCACCTTAGGTTAAGGCACTTTAAAACCCTTAGGGCAGGGGTGGGCAATTCCAGTCCTGGAGGGCTGCAGACCAGTCAGGTTTTCATGATGTCCCTAATGAATATTCATGGACCTATTTCCATACAATGGAAAGCAGTGGATGAAAATAGATTTCATGAATATTCATTAGGGACATCATGAAAACCTGACTGGTTTGCGGCCCTCCGGGACTGGAATTGCCCACCCCTGCCTTAGGGCACCTTAACATAAGGCACCCAGCACCAGGTCTGCAGTACCTGTGGTGCTAGAGATAAGCTCTGCTGCAGATCCCTATCACTAACTGTGTGTGGCAAGTGTTCCCTGCAGTGGAACCTAAAATCACCCTGTGTCCATCTGTATGCCCCAGTCACATCTAGCCCTGGTGGACTGGGACCCACCCAGAATAGTGCATACCCAGTGTTACAATGCGGCTGCCATGGCCACCTATAATCAGGGTAGAGGGATGTCTAGACTTGCATGAGGTTTATGTAGCAATGCCTAATATACCGCCCTCTCCTAGTCAAAGTGGTTTACAGTATATGCCCCTTGCCCTCAAAGGGCCCACAATCAACCTTTTTGTAATTGAGGCAGTGGAGGGACATGTGGCACAGCCATGAAGAATCCAAAGCCAAGAGTCATTGGGAAAACCACAAGGATTCCCCCAACACTTTCAATAAGCTTGTAAGCCCAAATTTTTGTCGGGACCAGATCGACAAGAGAGGGGAGAAGGAAACTCCCTCCTCAGCGTCGAACGGGCCCGTTTTATTCAACAAGCAACAAGCAGAAAAGAGTGAAAATAGTGCAAAAACACACTTATCTGTGAAATAAGGCGAGAAGACTTCAAATTAGTTCAGCACAGCACGACATGCATGTTTTGGGCGTCGGCAGCCCTGTATCAAGTGCTCAATAATTGAACTGAAAGGTCGCCTCTAGAGCACTTGATACAGGGCTGCCGACGCCCGAAACATGCATGTCGTGCTGTGCTGAACTAATTTGAAGTCTTCTCGCCTTATTTCACAGATAAGTGTGTTTTTGCACTATTTTCACTCTTTTTTGCTTGTTGCTTGTTGAATAAAACGGGCCCGTTCGACGCTGAGGAGGGAGTTTCCTTCTCCCCTCTCTTGTCGATCTGGTCCCGACAAAAATTTGGGCTTACAAGCTTATTGAAAGTGTTGGGGGAATCCTTGTGGTTTTCCCAATGACTCTCGGCTTTGGATACATTTTTGTAGTCATTGGACATTGGGGGGTTCTGTTTATTTGACAGCCATGAAGAATGGCTGTGGGACCAGCAACCCCAGTCCCGCTGGCCAAAGGCTGTCGTCCAGGGGGGTTGGACCAGTAGGCCAGATCTGTACCTGTTACTAGGGCACTGGCAGACCAGCAGTAATGCTGGAAGTAGCCCTGGAAAACCTCAGCTGCCACCCACCAAGGTCTGACATGCACCAGCAGAAGGCACAGTCAGACTGTACCTCACCAGGTGTTCCAGCCATGCGCATACTAACTGCAGACAGTCCGCTAGCCAGTCCATATTGCATGTTCACATAAGAACTATGTGCAACCAGAGCTGGGATATACAGCACAGACACCCAGCAGGTGCCTCAGTGATTGGGCCCCAGAATAGAGAACACATAGATATCACTAGAGACAAGTGCTATATAGCACTATGTGGGAACATAGCCGTGCCATGGTCACTGCTTGGTCAGAGTGAGAGTGTCCTCCCAGCATGACATGCTGTGGCCAATCTGTCCATGCAGGTGGTAGTTGGGCACTACGATGTCCCAGCCATTGCCCTACCCCCGATGCAGACACATCCTGCCCAATCTGCCCTGTCCGGGCTATACCCATAATACTTTGCTCCTCAGTATGCACATTTGCAGGCTAATGCTGGAAACAGTGTACGCATTGTGGGACAGTGAGGAGTAGGAAGCCACAAAACAATGGATAGACATACACACACACACACACATATACTCCTATTGCAGCATTGTGCAAAGATAGGGGTGGTTGGCAACCCTGATTGCCACACTGGTCCCAATCACAGTGCAGGCATTGCTAAGGTATGCAGGAGCTAGTAGTATTGCTCTAGTGATAATTGCTGCTCCATGCCGGAGCCAACAGCCTGACTCTCCATGAAGCTTTGGATAGTGGAGCCTGTGTGTGTGGGTCTTTGTACCCCTGGTGGCCAATGTTTTGGGGATTGCACATGTTGATGTTGTATCTGCAATGTAGGGTAAAATGTAGGGATATGCTCTGCAAGATCCACAGCTGGGACCTGAACCTGTGACTTTCTGTGCCATGACACATTGGCTGTGTATACTGCACCACACTGTTGCCACAGAAGCACAGAAGTCCCCAGGGCTACCTTTGCTTTTCATCAGACAGACCTTGTGTGTTGCACTGCACACCACGCACTGGAACAGGGCATTTATTTTATTTTATTTATTTAGCTGCATTTATATCCCACTTTTCACCGGGTCAAAGCGGTTGGGGGATACATTTAACACGAGGGGATATGAGACACATAGACTAATAATGTACTTACAGGGAACATGGGCAATGGAGGGTGGCTGCAGGTGGGTGGCACTTACAGGGAACATGGGGCATGGCCTTGGTGCGCTGCAGGTGGGTGGCACTGCCCCCTCAGCCATCAACACCCCCCCCACCACCATGCTGACATGCCCGTATGCTGTCGGTGCTGGTAGTGTGCAATCCCAGGCCATCCGATGTGCAGGTAGGCAGGTGCCTAGGGTGCAGGGTCTGGGGTGGGGAGACATTCACACATCCCTCCATCACTACCTGCCAATGTTATGTCCCTTCCACATGGGGGAGAGACGGCTGGGGGGGGGGGGGGGGTTGTCAGGTTGGTGATCTAGCAACTATTGGCTAGGGTGGACCTGGTAAACGTAGGTAGATTGTGTTATGACAGCAGACTGTGGACAGGCTAGGGCATGCAATATGGGTACAGGGTACCCAGTTTGGATTACTGGGTATATACATGTTTCAGACAATGCGTGGAAACACCCTGCACTGCCTTACCAGGGGCTGTAGTAAAGGGTGTTTGTTTAGCTGGATTTATGAACAGTTTGGGACGTATCCTGGGGAAGATACGTAGACCCTTGTTAGAGTGGTCCCCAGATGTGCATTGCTTGCCCCATTACAGGCATTGTGGCTCCTGTGTGACGTTTGGGGTATCTGCTGGGTACGTGTCCTCTGGATGGGACACTGTGGAACACAGACTACTGGGCATGTTTGACTCTGGTCAGATACTGTCTTGCTGATTTCCAGTTTCTGTTTTCCTATGTACCACCTAGGTGGCAGCCTAGTCCACCCTGTGCCTCACAACTGCCCCCACTGCATGTCTCACCTGCAGCCCCCTTTGTCCCATTTGCAGCATCACCATAGTGCCCTTTCATACTTGGGCACTATGCTGTTGCTGCAAATGGAGCACTATCATCACTTTTTTTGGGCTCCCTGTCTGTGCTGTACATTACTGACACAGAAATGGTCTCTCTCTCCTGCAAATGTGCATTTACCGACAGGTTTTCACTGGCAGTAAAGTCCTGGCATTGCTGTTCTAGCATTAGTGTAGCAGGGGCTTCTCCCCGCCCATTGACCCCTTCTCTCCACCCTCTGGGACATTTACCACTGCCGGTAACATTACCGCAATTAATATTACCAATGTAATATTACCAATGCTATATTACCGCGGTTTAGTAAACATACCCCTAAGATTGGTCAAAGTCCTCCTGTTTTCTATGGGGTTAGGAAGTACTTGGAAGTAAAATCCTTGATTTCGTTCCTGGGGTGGAACAGATTTTAGAGTATGATTGAAAAAGAGCCTAGATTTCCTCTTGCAGCACCATGCATTGGATGTAAGAGGGGTGAATGCAACAATGGCACTCTTACTGGGGGCACGGATTTGAGATGAACATGAAAACCTTTTGACTTACACAGAGTACCCATTTGTCTGTTGTAACATCCTTCCAATTTTCTAGGAAAGAAGAAACCAGTAGAAGGCAGGCTATCTCAGGATATTAATCATGGTCAAAAACAGGGACTTGCTTTGATCTGATTCTGAGGAGCTGTTTGAGGTTTTTTTGTCTCTAGGCCGGTAAGATTGAGATAATCTGTGCACCTTTGTCTTACAGCTTTGTCGATAATGTCCCTAATAGTAATATGGTCTAATGTAACTGTAGTTGTTCTTTGATATTCCTTGGATCGCTCAAGGTTGTCTACTGCTAAAATCTTAATGATAGTCATCCTTTATCAAGAATACAATTTCTTTTACTTTGTCTCCAAAGAGGCTCTCCACTGTGCAAGGAACATCCACAATATGTTCATGTACATCCTCTCATATACTGAATGCTTTCAACCACACCACTCTAACAGTATTTGCTACTGCCATTCTTCTCAACATTGTATCGTACGCATCATATACTGATCAGATAACATATTTGATGCACTCTTCTAGATCTTGGAAGGTAGTGGAATCCAAAACAGGAACTTGCTTGGACATAGATGGCATGGCCTGTTAAACCTTTTCTATGATGTCGTACAGAGCGGGCTCAGAAACAGGCACTCTTTAACAATAGGGATTTGCTCCTGACTCCTAAAGTTCAATCTGCATCCGAAGGTGTTGGATACTCTGGTTTCATTCATTTAATTACTGGGTACTCACCCTGGAGCAAATCTATAGAGTGCATTGTTCTGTCCCATTTTTCAGTCTTGTCCACCTTGGCTGGTTTTTCAGAAATAAGGCCTCGGATGATCCATATCAAGGGGTCATAATCTTCGTGATATTCTTTGTCCTGTGGTGCTGTATCGGTCTAATGCTACATCCCAGCTGCCAGGGCATGGGTGTTGTGGGTCTTGCTCTCTTTGCCTTATGATGCTTACCATTGATCAATTTTTTTTGTAATAGTTGCCAGTGGCGGTTATGGTGGCAGACTTCGTGCCGGACAGATTATGTAGTGTTTGCGTTGATCTGTCCTTGCAGTCTTGTTTATATTGGGAAAAGCATTCACCAGCTGAGGACCCGGTTGGTGGAACATCAGAGTAAGCTTAAACTAAAGGTGGAAGGGGCTCCTCTTGTTCAAGATAGTATACAGGCTAACCATACATTTGTGGACTACAAATGTATGGTGATTGATATTATTCCCCCTTTTCAGCTGGGTGATGATCGGGCTCATCAGCTTTTAAGAAAAGAACAGTTTTACATTTTTCATTTTAACACAGTTAACCCTAAGGATCTCATTGAGTGTATTGAATGGAGGTCCTGTTGGTAGAGCATGGGTAGGCGGGGTGGGTATGTTATCATCTGTAATGGGATGTTATGTGGTGACTGTATGGAGGATTTTGATTGAAATTTTGGTTTGGGCAGTACAGTTTTACGGTAAGCATCATAGTTGGTGTCTGTCTGCTGATTGCTGCCAGTTCTTTTTCGAGCCTTTGTGCTTTTGGGCTTGGGTGGCAGGACACATGTTATTGGTGGTTTGGGTTATGACATGTGGGGCTTCCCCCAAAGGGTGGGGTGATTCACACAGGTGAATGAAGGGCGCAGCCATGGCATTTTTTATACAGTTTGGAACATTTGGTCTGATGCATGGAATGTAGCTGGTGAGATCTGAAACTAAGCAACCTTTGTGAGTAATGTGCTTTTGACCTCTTTGGGGCTTGGGCTGGGAGATCTGTATTGTATATGTGTGCGTGGTTGTGGCAGGTATGGTTCAATAACTGTTATAGGTATGGCAATTTGATTCGGCGTGGGTGGTCTTTTTCTCTGAAGAAGCATTGGCAGAATGCCAGGCATTGGAATCTGACCTTTTGTGTACCCATTTTCAGCTAAGTTTGATGCTGCTGTTGCCATGTCTATTTATTGCTTTTGCCTGTATTTATGCGTCTATGAGCTATGAAGTTACAGCTCTTGTCCCAGTTGGCTGTTTGAAAACTTCCAGCGGTTTGAAATCTGTTTTTTTTCCTAAGACCAGTGATGTAAGAATACTTGACTGCAGGAAGCCAGACGGCTCAAGCAGAAAAAGAGCCTGTGTGTGGGCATTGCGTTGGCAGTATTGAGATCATGAGGTCTTCCCCCCTCCCCAAGATTTTCCTTATTTTTGGAAGTATACCTGCATGTGTGTTTGGTTTTTTGCAGAGTTGATCCTGTTTGGTATTTTTAGTGTATCACATGGGTTCCTGGGAAGCATATTTAGTTATAAGGATGTCATGCAGATATTGAGACATCTTAAATTGGTGCACTGCGATGCATGCATTTAGAATGTTGTTCTGAAAAATTTGCTTGCCAATGGTGTTAAAAAGACAAAAATTAAACCAACATAAAAAGAACCCATTACTTATTCAATTCTTTTGTCGAAGCCCACCGAGGGAGGGCCAGCACTGTTAACCTAGCCCTCACCAGGCTGTGGACTACTTTTATTCGTTTTTTTGTTTCACCCTCGTGAATTTAAAACCAAGTACTTATCTTCATCTCCAAGCCGCAGTTATTGTCCTTCGTGTTGCAGATTCCAAGATGTGTAATACACGACGTGCACGTTTCGGGTGTGCGCCCTGTATCAAGTGTATTCTCCATATAAAGTATTGCAACAAACTGCCATCATTCTCTTCCAACTCTAGACACCGCCATCTTCATCGTGGCTTGCTTACATAATACCCAAGCAAGCCACGATGAAGATGGCGGTGTCTAGAGTTGGAAGAGAATGATGGCAGTTTGTTGCAATACTTTATATGGAGAATACACTTGATACAGGGCGCACACCCGAAACGTGCACGTCGTGTATTACACATCTTGGAATCTGCAACACGAAGGACAATAACTGCGGCTTGGAGATGAAGATAAGTACTTGGTTTTAAATTCACGAGGGTGAAACAAAAAAACGAATAAAAGTAGTCCACAGCCTGGTGAGGGCTAGGTTAACAGTGCTGGCCCTCCCTCGGTGGGCTTCGACAAAAGAATTGAATAAGTAATGGGTTCTTTTTATGTTGGTTTAATTTTTGTCTCTTAGAGATTCACCATCATAGATAGGGGTATTGTTGATTTAGTTTGCCAATGGTGTTAAGCAATCTTGAATCCTTCTCAGATGGGGTGTTCAAGTGTGCTCTTGAGCTTTTAGATCGTTTCAGAATTGATTCCACCATTACTGAGTGATGCAGCTTGAGTTTCTTATGGCCCAAGCTGAACCAGATTCTGTATTTAGTTTCTGTCCCCTTTGATGTTGGCTTAGAAGAAAATGGTGTTTGCCAGACCTTGGCATGCTATTCTAAGAATACTTTATGAACTGTCAGTATAACAATGTCCTTAGATGTATCTAAGTATTTTAGCATACCTAAAAACTCTAATCTATGATCCAGTTGATCTTGAATAGGTAATGAGATGCACTTCTATATTTTCTTAAAGAAAGCCAGATAAGAAGCATCTTCTGGTTGCAAGTCTTTCCTTGGTTGAGCTGGAGATGGTTCTGAGGGCAGTCAGGTGAGCCACTGTAGGACAATGAACTATACAGATGACTGTTCTCAAAAAGAACTATCCAACGTACAATAAAATCTCTGGAAGATCAGCAAATGAGCACTTCTCTGTCAGGGGAATAATCAGCTATTGCCACTGAAGGAGGAAAGGCTAATACTGGAGACTTGTCCTAATAATGTCTACAAGACATCTACACAGTATAATGTCTGGGTCTATCAAGTCCATGTTTATTTCTTATAAACTCCAAACGCTACATGTAAATTGGGCGAGGTTGAGACAGACTCATGGGATCTATCATTAAAGCTAGCAAACAGCATTGGAGGAGATAAACTCACCGGTGCTAGTGAATCAGTCTTCCTAGACACTGCTGCTGCATTAATAAGCTGTGTGTGCTGTCTAAGTTCTGTGGCTTGATAGAAGACTTCTGCGTAGTTGATACAGAAGATTTTTTGTAAAAATTTATGTTTATTGGGCCTGAAATTGGCCAACATTGACACATAGCCAACCAGATAAAACCATTAAATTTTTAACAATTTTTCAACCGTCTCCCCAACCCAGAAGGTATCTTAATCAGTCAAATAGTCCAGTAGAGGCTGCCAGCTGGCATCAAATTGTTCTCCCCACTGTCACTGTACAGCTATGAGGCATTCTATCAAGACAATCTTCTGGAGCTGGGACTTCCATGCCTCCAGCCCTGGTACCGCCACTTGCTTCCAGTTCCAAGCAATTTCTCCCTGGGCCACTTGTAGACATACTCAAATAGGTCTAGTCCATCGCATGCACACAGTGTCCAGCCCCATCTCAAGCAGACACATCCTAGAGTCCAGGCCCACATTGATCTGGAAGATGTGGAGCACCTGGTCTCGAATCATGCCCTAATAACATACCACTTCTGGCTACTCCTACCAGAAGTGAATGAAAGAGCCCACCTGTCCATAGTTCCTCCAGCAGTGGACTGTGATTTCAAGAAACATTCACCTCAGTGTCTCTAGGGTATAATACCAGTGATATAGCAACTTATAAGAAGCCTCTTGAATAGATACAGCTATGGTTTGGCGGCCTGTGCCCTCTCACACACCCCTCCATTCTCTCATATTTAACTCTTTACCCAAATTGTATTCACAAGCCTGCTGAAAGGAGAATTTCTGTGGCAGCTTCCCCAGCAACCCACTATACAGAAGACAAATCAGGCACCTACTATTATGATAGCTCAACCAAAGGGCCTCCCAATCATTGTAGCCCTCCGCATATGTGGGCCTAATATTGCCTTTCTTAAAAAAATGGGCTACTTGGAAGTATTTAAAAAAGGTCTCTCCCTGGCAAGTGGTATTTGCCCTTAAGCTCCTCAGATGTAAGTAGGGCCCCCATATCAATCAGTTTAGCAAAATCGTCAATACCCTGATGCTCTTATTGTCGAACACTTCTTCATGCCAGAGTGCAAAGCCTGCAGCCATCCAAAATGGCACCACAGTCCAGAGAAGGTAATGGTTAGCACAACACTCTTCGAGACTGTCTCCACCTGAGCCCACAAATGGGGAAAGGTAGGGATTCTCCCACCACTGTCCCAGCAGAGGTGGTCCCCACACCCAAGGAAGATGACATAGGGGTGTCCCACCTGCCCAATCTCCCAAAAGCGCTTTACATCCCTTCCCCCTGAGCACCAATCCACCACCTGGAGCATTTGTGCCGTCAAACACTACTATAATCTACTATATCAAATCAAGGCCTTCCAAAGCACACTACATATCCCTTACAGCTAGTTCAAAACACAGCATCAAGAATAATCTCTAGGACGGCAAAACACACACACAACCCCAACACTGAAAGAGCTGCATTGGCTACCAATAACAGAACGATCCAAATACAAGTCACTGGTCATGATATTTAAAATAATTCACAAGTTGGCACCAGTCACCTCCAAACACTGATCATTAAAGATCCAGAAAACGGAATCAGACAGAAAACTAACAAAAACTTATTACTCATATCAAAGCTCAGAACGAAAGCCAAACATAAAACCTGCAATAGGGCAATCTCACTTTACGCCCCAACACTCCCTGAGAGTATAAGAGCTATTACGGACCTTCAAGACTTCCAGAAAGCTATACTTACATTCTCTGAACACTATGCCATGACTGCATGAGTCCTACATTCACCACATATGTCCTTATAATCAGTCATGCCTCAAATATTACTTTTTCTCCATATGCCTATTAATAATCTCATATGCATCTGTTAAAATGTCAACACATTGCAGATATGCTCCTCATATTAATACACTGTAACAATTGTTACTGCATATGGACTTTATTATCTATTGCTATAATGTAAATACCTATTCCACTGCTGTTTGTAACACCTTGATACACAGTTCTGCCTAATTAAGGTTATTCTTGTTGAAACCTCCAAGTTATATCTCCCTGCTCAATGTAAAACTCTGTTGTTACAATGTATACGGCCTTAAATCTAAGATAAGGTGGTACAGAAAACCCATTAAAAAAATAAATAGAGTCCCAAGTCTGGGGCTCACAAAGAGTATCCGTACACTACCCTAGGAAGGCGCTTGCGTCAATTAAAATAAAATAAAACCCTCTGTTGAAGGCAATGCAGCCCCTCCAACACTACTCTAATAGGGAGGGACTGAAAAGGTATAGCAGCTGGGGGAGCACATTCATTTTAATTACTGTGACCCTTCTCAGCCATAATATCTCCCCCTTCTCCCATTTTTTTTCAAACCACGCTCCAGTTGGCAAAACAGGGGGGGGGGGGATAATTTGTCAAATAAAGGGTGTCACTCGCACCCTGAGATACTGGATAGACCCATGAGCTCACTGAAAGGGGGCAACAGTGCCACCAAGGCCCCCTCAAGGGAAATAAGCTTAATAAACATAAACATAAATAAAGAGCCTCAGGTTTGTCAAGATTAATTTTAAACCCTGAAAGGACTCATATTCCACAACTCCCGCAACATCACTAGCAAGATGGTCACTGCACTGGTAAGCATGTAGAGCAAATCATCTGTAAATAATGCAAGTTTATGTTGTCCCTGTCACACATGAACCCCTTTAATATCACTCAGGTCCCTTACTCATGTCACTAACTGCTCCATGACTGGAGCAAACAAGAGAGGGGACAGAGGGATCCCCCTGCCTCATCCCCCAGCAAGTGGGAAAAACACAGACTGCCCTCCGTTGATTCAAACTGCTGCTTCCGAGGCAGTGCATAATGCTTGAATCCAGGACAAAAAAATGGGGACCCACCCCCACTCTTTTCAAAACAGCAAACAGGAAATCCTACCGGACCCTAGCAAAGGTCTTTTCTGCATCTATAGAAAGCAGGATACTGAAAATTTTGAATGAAGTTGGCACCACCTTGTTCTTGGGGAGGTAGACATGACAGCACAGGCTGCCTGCAGGACTATACAATACCTTGGTGCTGTGAATGGGAGGAGGAAGATCGATATGCGCGCATTTGTGTATTCCCCTGCTTTTTCCTGAGCAAATGACTTTAAAGTGAACAGTTTCTGGCACCTTGAAAAGACACGATGTGTGAACATGAGTTCCAGTGCATGGTCTTTTTGCTCTTTTAAGTGCGATTTATCCGAGGGAGACTACTAGAAGACTCGTGTTCCGATGACTTTAAACTTTCAACAGACTTCGTTTTCTTAGCCGCAGCAGATGACTCAGATTTCTTCTCCAGATAGTTCTACAAATCATATTTCTCTAATTTTTTGTGCTCTAGGTGACATTTTTATGCAATTAGAACAGTCAGTCATTGACTTGTGAGAAATCCCATACATCTGAATATATTTCTGATGTGTGTCTAAATGGGACATCTTTCAGTCACGCTCTGGGCAGTGTTTGAAACTTAGTTTAGGATCAGACATTTTGAACAGCAATGTTGCAGAGTCAAATGTTGCCCTTTTTTGCAGTGCTAAGATATTTTTGATGATTTAAACAGCAACTGATGCAGGAAACAAAAGGACTGACTGACCATGACCGCAGATGAAAAATGACTGATGAGACTTCATTGTTTGGAATATCCGCACATGCTCAGATGACTTTTCCCAGAGTTTTGAGCTCAGGGAAGCAAGGTCTGCTTGGCTCCATCCCCGATGGCATCACCATCAGTATGGCTGTAATAATCCTTGCTGTCCACAGAGAAAGCATAGCTACTCATCTGTAACAGGTGATCTCCAGGGACAGCAGGAATTTAGTCTTCACATATGGGTATCGTCAGTACCGACAGAGCCCGCGTGGGAACACTCCCCAGCATCCAATAGAAACGCTTTTGGGAGCATCCCATAGCGCCTGCGTGCTGCCTTCCCGCCTTTCCCAACTGTCCCTCTCCAGTTGAGTGTGTAGCTGAGACAAAAGAGAGAAAGATACAACTCCTAGTGGAGGTGGGCGGGCTGTGAAGACTAAACTCCTGCTGTTCCCGGAGATCATCTGTTAACAGGTGAGTAACTATTCTGACTCCAGGAACAAGCAGGAATGTAGTCTTCACATATGGGGGACTCCCTAGCTGCAGATGCCAGGGAGAAGGCCCCAGAAAGTTGTGTGCCCTTGTGAAAGGGCTCCACTTCCCCCCATGGATCTCTGGCATCCTACCAGGGATGGTGGGTAGGAGCTGATTAAGTCTGGAACAGGTGTTGAACATCCTGACCAAACAAGGCATTCCGGCAGGAGTCCTTGTCTAAGCAGTAATGGGCTGTGAAGGTATGAACCGAAACCCAATTAGCTGCTCAACAGATGTCGTCGATAGACACAGAGTGAAGATGAGCCATTGAGACTGCCATGGCTCTCACATTGTGAGCAGTGACATGGCCTTCAAGAAGGTGGTTCTTACTCTCATAGGCAAAAAGATATACACTGTGCAATCCAGTTGGACAGTGTCCTTTTGGAGACTGGAAGTCCCAAATGACTAGGATCAAAAGCAACAAAGAGTTGAGCGGAATTTCTATGTTGCTGTGTCCTTTGCAAGTAAAAGGCCAAAGCTCTTTTACAGTCCAAAGTATGAAGGTTCCTTTCTGCATTCAAGGCGTGAGGCCTTGGAAAGAATACAGGAAGGTAAACCGCTTGGTTCAAATGAAAAGGAAAAACCACCTTTGGCATAAAGTGTGGATGAGTCCTAAGGACTACCTTATGATGGAACCTTGTATAAGGAGGATCAGCCACCAAGGCTTGCAATTCACTGATGCGATGTGCTGATGTGATTGCAATGAGAAAGATAACATTCCAGGAAAGGAATTTCAAAGAGGTAGTGGCTAATGGTTCAAAGGGCGGTTTCATGAGCTGCCCAAGTACCAGATTCAAGTCCCATGCCACCGGTGGTGGCTTAATGGGAGGCTTCGTTAAAGAAGGCCTCTCAAATCTCGCTATGAAATGAGAAGAAATAGGTTGTCCATTTAGAGGCTTGAAAGAAACTGCAATAGCACTCAAATGGACTCTCACTGAATTAGTCTTAAGCCCTGCATTTGATAAATGAAGGAGGTACTCCAGTAATGATTCCAGAGGTATCGCAAAAGGGTTAAGACCCTTCTGCGAGCACCATATGGTAAACCTTTTCCACTTAAATGCATGAGCATCTTGTGGAAGGTTTCCTGGAAGCATGAAGGATATCCTTTACCTGCTGGGAAAGGTTAAGACCATGAAGTTCTAGGCTTTCAGCAACCAGGCCCTGAGATGCAGAGACTGGGGATTGGGATGCCACAGCATCCTGTCCTCTTGAGAAAGGAGATCTGGAGCAGATCCTAACTCCAGAGGCGGAGCTTGAGAGAGATGTAGGAGCAGAGGGTACCACATTTGCCGTGGCCAACGTGGAGCTATGAGGATCATATGACCTCTGTCTCTCTGAAGCTTGAACAGGGTTTTGGGAATTAGGGGAATGGGTGGAAAGGCATTGAGGCATAGAGGAGGAAAGCATCCCTGGCCTGACAACCACGAGCCGGAATTCTGGAACTGAACCGGGGAAGTTTGGCATTCAGCGGACTTGCAAAGAGGTCTATGTCTGGGGTTCCCGAAATTTGAAAAATTTTGGCCACCTGGTCTGCATGGAGAGACCATTCGTGTGGAAGCAGAATTCGACTGAGTCTGTCTGCCCAAACGTTTTGAATGCCTGGAAGATACACCGCAAGGAGATGAATCTGATGCTCTCTGGCGAGGGCCCATAGTCACAATGCTTCGTTGAAGAGCGACAGAGAGCCTGTTCCGCCCTGCTTGTTCACATAGAACATGGCTACTTGATTGTCCGTTTGAACGAGGACTGTCTTGTAGCTGAGCTGGGTGTGAAATACTCGAAGAGCAAGGAAGATTGCTCTGAGCTCTAGGAGATTGATATGGAGATGGGCCCCACAGGAGGCCTAAGTACCCTGGATAGATAGGCCTTGCAAGTGGGCTCCCCAACCCACCTGTGAAGCATCTGTTAGAGTGGCTTGGGGTAGGGGTTGCTAAAAAGGAGACCCCACCAAAGGATTTTTGGGTAACTGCCACCATTGGAGGGACAAAATAAGGCGTTCTGAGTTTGCTGTTTTGTCTGACAGGCAACCTGACGCCTGAGTCCACTGAGTGGATAAGGTCCACTGGGCTGCCCTCATATGGAGGCAAGCATAAGGAACCACATGCAAGGTGGATGCCATGTGGCCTAGCAACTGTAACATTTCCCAAGCAGTGAGGTGAGGTTTTAGCACTGCTTGGGAAGCTAACTGCACAATGCGAAGGCAACGGGGCTGTGGAAGGTAGGCCCGTATTTGTCTGGTATCCAGCAGAGCTCCTATAAACTCTAGGGATTGAGTGGGAGCAAGGTTGGACTTTGGGAAGTTTATGACAAGTCCCAAATACTGAAGGATGCGCATTGTGCGAGACAGAGCAACCCTGGCCTCTCGCTCTGAAGGGGCTCGAATGAGCCAGTCGTCCAAGTAAGGGAAGACGAATATTCCCAGGGTGCGGAGAAATGCTGCCACCACAGCAATGCATTTTGTGAACATCTTTGGTGCAGAGGCCAAGCCAAAAGGAAGAACCCTGTATTGGTAGTGCTTCCCTTGAAACAGGAAGCGAAGGAACTTTCGGTGAGTTGGATGGATGACAGCATGAGTGTATGCATCCTTGAGATCTAGAGAACAAAGCCAATCCTGACTCTGAAGGTATGGCAGCAGAGTTCCTAGAGAAATCATTTTGAACGTCTCTCTGAACAGGAATTTGTTCAATTCTCTGAGGTCTAGAATAGGTCTGTGTCCTCATGTTTTCTTTCGGATAAGGAAATAGGGGGAGTAAAACCCTGTACCCCGTTGGGGAATGGGTACCTCTTCTATTGCCCCTTGAGCAAGGAGCATAGTGACTTCTTGACCTAACCGGTCATAGAGAAAGGTCTGAGAATTGAACTGTCTTACTATTGTAGGAGGGGGCATGCTGAGGAAATGAAGCTTGTACCCCTCTCTTACAATAGACAGAGTCCAATTTTCTGCTGTTATCTGACCAAATCTGGGGGCAAAACTACATAACCTTCCTGGGATGGTGGAGGGTTCTGTAGGGCCAGGAAGGCAAAGTTCTCTAGACAAGAGTCAAAGCCCCTGTGGAGGCTGAGTCTGCTGAGCCGGTTGAGGATTAGCTGCTTTTGGTTTCCTTTGTTGCCTAGGTTGTCCGTTGCCTAGGTGCTGTCCGTTTTGGGCAGACTGACTTAAAGGATGTCCCTGCTGGGTATAGGAGGGGTAAAACTTTCTTCTTGCTGAAGAATGGTTTCTTAGAGGATCTTTTCCTCGCAGGATCAGCTGTAGATTTAGACAACCTATCCAAAGTGAAATTGTCAGCATCTATCTCATTCACTTTTTCCTGCCAATTCTTGCCAAAGAAATTCTCTCCTGTGCAAGGTATATTCACCAGTTTGTCCTGTACCCAGATTTCCAAGTCAGATGCCTGGAGCCAGGCAATTTTACGTGCACCTATGGCAATAGCAGAAGTTCTGCTTATGCATTCAAAACAGTCAAAGGCTGCACGATTCACAAACTTGGAAACATCCTGAGCATGTTTAACAAGACCAAGATAATCTTGCCTTTTATCATCAGGAAGGAGAGGGGGCTCATAAGCTCTAAGTCTCTTGTGACTTCCTTAAGGAACATTCCCATATACAAGATATAGGAACTGATGCTAGCAGAGAGCATGGAAGCCTAGAAGGATCAACATCAAAAGGCATCAAGAGTCCTGCACTCACGTCCTGGAGGATATCCGTCTCATGGCTGATTCCACCACCATGGAGTGGTGTGGTAATTGAGTTTTCTGAAACCCAGGACAAGGAGGAACTCGATACATGGTGTCGAGTCTTCGAGAATAAGATGTGGTCAGAGGTGTTTCCCACATCCTTAACATAAGATCATGCAAGATCTCAGGAATAGGTAAGGTAGCTGCCTCCTTGGGAGCTTTAGGGTATTTTAGGATTTCTAATTCCTTTGCCCTAGGCTCTTTTTCAGGAGCCACTTTGATGGAAAGACCTTGGGCCACATCTCGGATAAAATCCTGAAAGGACATATCCTCTGGTGGAGACATCCTGCGCTGAGGAGAAGAGGAATCCTCGGGAAGAAGTACTCTGGTATCGGCAGAGCTTTCAGAGTCTTCAGACTCATCCGAGGATTCAAAGTATCTATGATCTGGATGATCGTGCAAGGCATGGTACTGGTACCGACTAAAGTCGGCATCGGAGTGGTCTGGTACCAACTTGTCGATGCCGGATAGAGACGCATGACTCGGTTCTGGTAGAATACCTGCCAATGTCGATGCAGTCTGTGCCGGTACCGGTTGAATTGTCTGAAGCGGTTTCAGGGGCATCGAGGCCGTGAGAAGAGCCGCCAGACTGCGTTCAATAGCCAAGAATCTCTGGTCTATCGACGCTGCCAATGCTTGGGTATCGGTGCCGGATAAAGTGTCTGGAACCCCAGAGCATGGCACCAGTAGTTCTGCTGAGGTTGAAGCCTCAGGAACATCCTGAAGCCCCGTTAGTGCTTTGGAAGTCGAAGCCTCTCGCGGGGCAATTTTGCCGGTGAAAGTCCCTCAAGGGCAACACCAGAGGCATCTCGATGTTTAGAAGGAGATTTACCCTTTGAGGACCGGCTAGATTTATGTTTAGTTACCTGAGATCCATGGGAGGAAGATGAAGCCCTGGAGGATGTCGATGCCACGGAGGCTGCATCGGAGGGAAAAAGGGTGCTAAGCTTAGCAGCTTGGTTTTGCCAGCCCCTTTTGACATCATCCCACAGGCAACACACTCTGAAATAGAGTGGTCAGGACCTAAACATTTGAGGCACCATTCATGGGTGTCGGTGACGGAGATGGTACCGCCAGATTTAGAACACTTTTTAAAACCCGAAGCTGGTTTTTCCATTTTGAGGGAAAGAAATTGGGCCTAGTGCCCAAAATGGTGCATGGCACCCGAAAAGAAAATTACTGGAGAAAGACTCCAGAAACAATTTTTTTTTTTTTTTTTTTAGAAAAAAGAAAAGAACCACCGGCAGTACCGGTATAGCGTCGAGGGCAGGCAGACGCGACCACAAAAAAGAAAAATAAGAAGGGAAATTTTCTGCAGTGACAGGATGTGTGACCTGTTGGCTCCCGGCAAAACGAAGAACTGGAGAGGGACAGTTGGGAACGGCAGGAAGGCAGCACATAGGCTCTGTGGGATGCTCCCAAAAGCGTTCCTATTGGACGCTGGGGAGCATTCCCGCGCAGGCTCTGTCGGTACCGACGATACCCATATGTGAAGACTACATTCCTGCTTGTTCCTGGAGATAACTGCATTTTTTCCAGAGCTCTGGAAGTCTCTTGGCATCATGGACGATGTCACCCACTTGTGCGGCTGATTACATCCTGCATGACAGACTTTTAGATGGGCTAGTAAAAAAATGTTTCTCTAAAAAAGGCAGACATATCTATCTATCCGTCCTACCTGTGAAAATAAACAGCTTCCACAATGCACAGACCTTCAGTTGACACTACATCCTGTTTCTACTGTACTGTCAATGTACACAGCATCATACAATAGTTAAAAACTTCTTCCCAGAAGTTTCAATCTAGATTTCAATGGCTTTGTCATGGGTACAGTGAGCAGATGTAATAGTGGAACCTAGGTCAACAGGACTCAGATCTGTGCTGTAACTATTAGGGACATAATCTAATCTAATATTGCGTCCTAAGATTCTGGATTTTTTGCAGCTAAAATGTACCAAAAGACAATGACATACAAGAACATACCCTCTTAAAATGAAAAAGGACCTAATGTGTACTTGGAAACTCACAGATGTCATCTTGAGGCAATTCTTACGCAAGGCTAATGAAAACTCTTGTGCTCCATGCTACAATACAGCAATAGCTCTTGTTTGCTGCATAAGTAAAACGGGGAAGGCGTATGAGGAAGACAAAACCAGCAAGACACCCTTTTCTTTTTTTTAAACAATCACCACAAGAGATTAGTTTTTCATTTGAGATTTTATTTTTAGTTTCATGTGCAAATAAATATTAAAAAAAATCCTATATTCACACTGCTAGTGAAACAATTACAAGCAGAGAAGCAGGACAGGGATTTTTCCAAATCTGAAAGAAAACCACTTAATTCAAAATCATGCCAGAGCGCTTACAACATACAAAAGGTTAAATGTGAGAAAGAGGCCTTATGATACTCTGGCATTGAAACACAAACATATTTCATGAAGCAACTCTTCCAAAAGGCCTCACTACAACTGACCAGTCCTTATCACGCAGCATAGTAATATCTATGTGCGCCACGAAATTTTCTCTATTAAAGATCAGTTTTGCTGGATTGAACTGTATCCTTACTGGTGAGATCAGTGACTGCAGGATCTACTAATGGGTCATTTATAAAGAGGCAGAGAACTATTTTTTTCTATTAGAAAGACAACCGTCAAAAAAACCCAACGTAAGCATAAGCAAACGATAAGGAGCAGAAGCTCAGTACGTTAGTCTTGTGCACACGGAGGTCAGGAAGCAATCTGCACCTTCAGCCATAAGTAGTACTATATGGTAAATCTGTTAACTATTTGTCCAGACTATAAAAAGAGAAGCTTAAATTTGGCACAAGTAGTCCAGTATAAAGGGCTGGAACAACAAAGTGCTGCAGAACAATAGAGGCACAGCATTGAGAATAAAGGAGACATCTACTGTAAGAGCGTGGTCAGTGTCCCTAACCCAGCCATTTTTAGCATGGACTCAAAGTGCCACTTAGCAGAAAGGGATGCTCACACGTAGAACTTGGGAATTTTCACTACAAAAATAGGCACATAGGGAGCACCAGAGCCAGAGGTGTAACTCATAAGAACATAAGATATGCCATACTGGGTCAGACCAAGGTCCATCAAGCCCAGTATTCTGTTTCCAACAGTGGCCAATCTAGGTCATACGTACCTAGCAGTTTCCCCAAGGGACACAGGTTCCACAATGCTTGTATTGGTTCAGCATTGATATCCTGGGTCCCTTCTTAATAATGGTTTATGGACCTTTCCTCCAGGAACTTGTCCAAACCTTTTTTAAACCCAGCTACACTAACAGCCTTTACTACATCCTCCGGTAACAAATTCCAGAGTTTGATTACACGTTGAGTGAAAAAATATTTTCTTTTATTAGTCTTAAATAGTTTACCCTGTAGCTTCATTGCATGTCCCCTAGTCTTTCTATATTCTGATAAGGTAAACAATCGATCTATGTTTACCCGTTCCACTCCGTTCATTAATTTATAGACTTCTATCATATCTCCCCTCAGCCGTCTCTTTTCCAGGCTAAAGAGCCCCAATCTTTTTAGCCTTTCTTCATAGGAGTAGACTTCCATCCCCCTTTACCATTTTGGTGGCTCTTCTCTGAACCTTTTCTAAAATCGCTATATCCTTTTTAAGATACGGCGACCAGAATTGCACACAATATTCAAGGTGCAGTCTCACCATGGAACGATATAGAGGCATTATAATATCTTTTGTTTTATTTTCCATTCCTTTCCTTATCATACCTAGCATTCTATTTGCTCTCTTGGCCGCCGCTGCACACTGGGCCGAGGGTTTTAACATGGTATCCACAAGGACGCCTAAATCTTTTTCCTGGGTGGTGGTTCCTAATGTGGAACCTTGCATCGTGTAACCATAGTTTGGGTTGTTCTTCCCTAGGTGCATAACCTTGCACTTCTCCACATTAAATTTCATCTGCCATTTTGATGCCCAGTCTTCCAATTTATCAAGATCCTCTTGCAATTTTCCACAATCCTCCTGGGTTTTAACAACTCTAAATAGTTTTGTCTCATCAGCAAATTTGATAACCTCACTCGTTATTCCACTTTCCAGGTCATTTATGAATATGTCAAAAAGCAGCGGACCCATTGGCTTTCATATTTTATCTGGAAAATGGTCACCATCCTCAGCCTTAATTCATTCAATTTAGAAACCTCTGGTAAATGAAACCAGTATAGGAGTCACTGCTCTGTGGGCAGAAGCATATCAGCTCTAATATATAGAATCCCAGAGGACAAATTTTTAAAATGATTTACCTACTTAAATAGCATTTTACTCATGTTTGAAAATTGTTCTCTCTCAATGCCACTAAAAAGTACAAGAGTCGCATTAAGAGGACACAGGTTAAAGACTTACATGAAGCTTTAGGTGTTGTTGAAAAATACTATCTTGGAAGCCCAGACCAGCTGTATTCCACGCTTTAAGAAAAGTGGAAGGAAGTCCAAAAACTGCCAGCATGGTTTAAAGGTGAGGTCAGAGAGGCTGTTGCCAAAAAAGCATCTTTCAGGAAATGGAAAAAAGAGCCAAATGACAAAACCTGGAAACAGCACAAGCACTGGCAAGTCAAATGCAAGGCATTGATAAGGCAGGCAAAGGGAGAATTTGAGAAGAAGCTTGCTGCGGAAGCAAAAGCGTGAAATAAAGACTTTTTCAAGTACATTCGTAGCAAAAAACCTGTGAGAGAGTCAGTTGGTCCATTAGATGGTAGAGGGGTTAAAGGGGCACTAAGAGGTGACGAGGCTGTAGCAGAGACACTGAATGAATTCTTTGCTTCGGTCTTTACTGAGGAATATGTAGGGATGTTACCCATGACTGAAGTGGTATTTAAAGTTGCGAAAGAATTTAACCTGGAAAAGAGACGGCTGAGGGGAGATATGATAGAAGTCTATAAATTAATGAACGGAGTGGAAATGGAAATTACACTTACCTGGTAATTGATGTTCCTTGAGGGAGTACAGTTCAGTCCTCCACCACTGGGTAGTGCACCTCCTCCTGCAACATGGAGACTGGACAAGTCAAACTTGTGACATCACCGGGTATATCCTGCTGGTCTTCTCCCATGATCCTCCAGTGACCTACTGTCAAAGCAGACTCAAAGGAGCAAACAAACAACCAGTTAAAGTACAGTCAAACCTCGGTTATCGTTTGCCCCGGTTTTCGTCGGTTTCGGTTTTCGACGTCTTTTCCCCACTCAGATGTTGTCTCGGTTTTCGTCGATAGCCTCGGTTTTCGTACAGCCCCCCCCCCCCCCCCCGATTCACCGATCGCGTGTGCGTGTGCCTGCAGAGTACACTGCCTGCCCAGTCCCAGCAGCATTACCCCCCCCCCCCGGACTCACCGATCGCGTGTGCGTGAAGGAGATCTGGAGATTGGCAGACTTCAAACCCAGCTGTTGCGTGTGCCTGCAAACAGTACACTGCCTGCCCAGGTGAGCAACATCCTCGAGCCAGACATGGAAGGATTGCAGAGAGGAAGGCCCCGATCTCTCCACCGCCTGCCTGTTCTCTGGAGCGCCCCCTCAGGCTCGGAGGTAGCAGGAGATGTTGAGGGGTAAGCAGGAGATGTTGAATGAATGTGGCAGGCAGTTCTTTCTCTTGCGGGGTATGCTGTTGAGACGGAGTCAGCGATCACATTGGTGTCCTAAGGTATCTGTGTGTTTGCTGAGAGAAGTGACAGGAGCTGTTCTACTGCTGGCTCAGACTTCGGGAGCTCGTGCTGCTGCAGCCATTGCCACATGGCTCTGGAACGCATGCTGAGCGGGAGAGTGGTGTTTCCGGTGGCTGTGGCTGGTGCCTTTTTTTTTTTGTTGATCCTTCTTTTTTTTTTCTGTTTTCTTTAAAAATTTGAGGATGTTTTTTTGCTGAAGAAGCTTGACTGTGCTGTTAATCTTTCTCCCTTCACAGCAGTTTAAAGAATTTGTCTGCCAAAAATACCTCTGCAGCACCATCTTGTGGCCAGAAGTGGGATTGACTCTCTTCCTGATTGCAAATATAGTTATTCTCTATAAAATGTACTTTTTGTCAATATTTTTGGGTGTCTGGAACGGATTAATTGAATTTACATTATTTCCTATGGGAAATCTTGCTTCGGTTTTAGTCAGTTTCGGTTTTAGTCAGACTTTTTGGAACGGATTAATCATGAAAACCGAGGTTTGACTGTACTAAATACAAAGCTATGCTCAAACTTCAACTTTAAAATCATAGGGCCCCAAAAAGAAAGGCCGAAAACACCCTCCTCCGTGCCCCTGTCACCCTGCACACCAAACAGCGGAAGACAGAGAGCTAGAAGGAAGGAGAACTAAGGAAGAGTATAGGCAGAAAAGGTTGCTCTCGCGATTACCTGCCAATCAGAGCCCGTTGCCGACTCTAGGATCCGAAAGCATACTCGGAACTGACGCCTCGCGTCTGAAACATCCATCCCCGGGCGGGAATGAGGACTGAACTGTACTCCCTCAAGGAACATCAATTACCAGGTAAGTGTAATTTCCATTTCCTTATCGGTCTTACAGTTCAGTCCTCCACCACTGGGATGTACCAGAGCAGTAATCATTGGGAGGGACCTATCCAGTCGGCTCGGCCCCTAAACGAACAGAGCAGGCACCGACCCCAGCCCGCTCCTCACGTCAACAGGCGGTAAGCCAACCAGGAAGACACGACCGAGAGCCCACTTGGATCCTCTTCACTGGTGAAAACAGCACAGAACTCTGCCCCAAGCATCGCTAGTGCTTCAGAAAGACATAAGAACATAAGATATGCCATACTGGGTCAGACCAAGGTCCATCAAGCCCAGTATTCTGTTTCCAACAGTGGCCAATCTAGGTCATACGTACCTAGCAGTTTCCCCAAGGGACACAGGTTCCACAATGCTTGTATTGGTTCAAGCATTGATATCCTGGGTCCCTTCTTAATAATGGTTTATGGACCTTTCCTCCAGGAACTTGTCCAAACCTTTTTTAAACCCAGCTACACTAACAGCCTTTACTACATCCTCCGGTAACAAATTCCAGAGTTTGATTACACGTTGAGTGAAAAAATATTTTCTTTTATTAGTCTTAAATAGTTTACCCTGTAGCTTCATTGCATGTCCCCTAGTCTTTCTATTCTGATAAGGTAAACAATCGATCTACGTTTACCCGTTCCACTCCATTCATTAATTTATAGACTTCTATCATATCTCCCCTCAGCCGTCTCTTTTCCAGGTTAAAGAGCCCCAACCTTTTTAGCCTTTCTTCATAGGAGTAGCCTTCCATCCCCTTTACCATTTTGGTGGCTCTTCTCTGAACCTTTTCTAATATCGCTATATCCTTTTTTAAGATACGGCGACCAGAATTGCACACAATATTCAAGATGCGGTCTCACCATGGAACGATATAGAGGCATTATAATATCTTTTGTTTTATTTTCCATTCCTTTCCTTATCATACCTAGCATTCTATTTGCTCTCTTGGCCGCCGCTGCACACTGGGCCGAGGGTTTTAACATGGTATCCACAAGGACGCCTAAATCTTTTTCTTGGGTGGTGGTTCCTAATGTGGAACCTTGCATCGTGTAACCATAGTTTGGGTTGTTCTTCCCTAGGTGCATAACCTTGCACTTCTCCACATTAAATTTCATCTGCCATTTTGATGCCCAGTCTTCCAATTTATCAAGATCCTCTTGCAATTTTCCACAATCCTCCTGGGTTTTAACAACTTTAAATAGTTTTGTGTCATCAGCAAATTTGATAACCTCACTCGTTATTCCACTTTCCAGGTCATTTATGAATATGTCAAAAAGCAGCGGACCCAGCACAGATCCCTGGGGTACACCACTATTCACCTTTCTCCATTGGGAAAATTGGCCATTTAGCCCTACCCTCTGCTTTCTATCTTTTAACCAGTTCCTGATCCACAGTAGTACACTGCCTCCTATCCCATGACTCTTTAGTTTTGCCAAAAGTCTCTCATGAGGGACCTTGTCAAAGGCTTTCTGAAAGTCCAGATACACAATATCAACCGACTCACCTTTGTCCACCTGTTTATTCACTCCTTCAAAAAAACATAACAGATTAGTAAGACAAGATCTTCCTTGTCTAAAGCCATGTTGGCTGTCTCCCATTAGGTCATGACTATCTATATGCTGAGTAATTTTATTCTTTATGATGGTTTCTACCATTTTTCCCGGTACTGATGTCAGGCTCACCGGTCTGTAGTTTCCCGGATCACCCCTCGAACCCTTTTTAAAAATTGGTGTTACATTGGCGATCCTCCAATCCTCAGGTATTAGAGATGATTTTAATGATAGTTCACAGATTACTGATAGCAGGTCTGCAATCTCAAACTTCAGTTCTTTCAACACCCTTGGATGTATACCATCCGGCCCAGGTGATTTGCTACTCTTCAGTTTATCTAATAGTTGTAGGACATCTTCCCGATGTATCGATATTTCCTTCAATTCTTCCACACCTTTAAATACCACTTCAGTCGTGGGTAACATCCCTACATCTTCCTCAGTAAAGACCGAAGCAAAGAATTCATTCAGTCTCTCCGCTATCGCCTTGTCGCCTCTTAGTGCTCCTTTAACCCCTTTATCATCTAATGGACCAACTGACTCTCTCACGGGTTTTTTGCTACGAATGTACTTGAAAAGGTCTTTATTTCGCGTTTTTGCTTCCGCAGCAAGCTTCTTCTCAAATTCTCTCTTTGCCTGCCTTATCAATGCCTTGCATTTGACTTGCCAGTGCTTGTGCTGTTTCCAGGTTTCATCATTTGGCTCTTTTTTCCATTTCTTGAAAGATGCTTTTTTGGCAACAACAGCCTCACTGACCTCAGCTTTAAACCATGCTGGCAATTTTTTAGACTTCCTTCCACTTTTCTTAAAGCGTGGAATACAGCTGGTCTGGGCTTCCAAGATAGTATTTTTCAACAACACCCAAGCTTGATGTACGTCTTTAACCTTTGCAACTGCTCCTTTTAGTTTTTTCTTAACTGTTTTCCTCATTCTATCATAGTCTCCCTTTCGAAAGTTAAAGGGTAGTACTGTGGATTTCCTTACTATCCCCTCCTCCACTAATTAAATCAAAGGCGATCATGCTATGATCACTATTGCCAAGTGGCCCCAACACCCTTATCTCTTGCACTACATCTGATGTTCCACTAAGGACTAGGTCTAATATTGCTTCCCCTCTGGTCGGTTCATGAACCAGCTGCTCCAAGAAGCAGTCATTTATTTCATCTAGGAACTTTATCTCCCTAGCATGTCCTGTTGTGACACTGACCCAGTCGATGCCGGGGTAATTGAAATCACCCATTATTATTACTGCACTGTAACTTTTGCTAGCTTCCTTGATTTCTTTGAGCATTTCATCATCCATTTGTTCATTCTGGCCAGGCGGACGATAGTACACCCCCACTGCCATCGCCTTCCCCTTTTTACATGGAATTTCAATCCATAGAGATTCTACAGCAAATTTTGTTTCTTGCAAAACTTTAATCCTTTCTGATTCAATGCCCTCTCTAACATAGAGCGCAACCCCTCCACCAATTTGATCAGCTCTATCATTTCGATATAGTTTGTACCCAGGTATCACAGTGTCCCACTGGTTGTCCTCCTTCCACCATGTCTCTGATATTCCAATCATATCTAACCTCTCGTTTAGTGCTATATATTCTAACTCTCCCATCTTGTTTTGTAGACTTCTAGCATTTGCATACAAGCATTTTAGAGACTGTATTTTATTCATATTAATTTGGCTATTGGTAGACATGGGTAATTTGGGATCTTTAAGTTCTGTCTGCTCCATACTCGAGGGCATTTGGGCTACTTTACTCTTTTTTGGAACCTCTCTGCTTTTTGTAGTATCCTTCAAGGATACATTCTTCCGAACCATGCGCTCTTGGGCGACTGTCGGCTTTCCCCTATTATCTAGTTTAAAAGCTGCTCTATCTCCTTTTTAAAGGTTAATGCCAGCAGCCTGGTTCCATCCCGGTTAAGGTGAAGCCCATCCCTTCGGAAGAGCCCCTCCTTTCCCCAGAATGTTCCCCAGTTCCTAACAAATCCGAACCCCTCATCTCTGCACCATTGTCTCTCATCCACGCATTGAGACTCCGGAGCTCTGCCTGCCTATTGGGTCCTGCGCGTGGAACGGGAAGCATTTCGGAGAACGCTACCCTGGAAGTTCTGGATTTCAACTTCCTACCTAAAAGCCTAAATTTAGCTTCCAGAACCTCCCTACCACATTTTCCTATGTCATTGGTACCAACATGTACCAAGACAGCAGACTCCTCCCAGCACTATCTAAGACCTTATCTAGGTGGCGTGTGAGGTCCGCTACCTTCGCACCAGGCAGGCATGTTACCAGGCGATCCTCACGTCCACCAGCCACCCAGCTATCTACATGCCTAATGATCGAATCACCAACTATAACTGCTGTCCTAACCCTTCCCGCATGGGCACTTGGCCCTGGAGAAACCTGCTCGGTGCGAGAGGGGTTTACTTCACCTGGAGGACAGGTCCTAGTTACAGGATCACTTCCTGCCACACCAGGGTGATGCTCTCCTGTCACGTGACCTCTCTCCTCCATGGCAACAGGGATGCTGCCAGACTGGAGGTGGGACTTCAGGACTATATCCCTGTAGGTCTCGTCTATGTACCTCTCTGTCTGTCTTATGTTTTCCAAGTCTGCTACTCTAGCCTCTAGAGAACGGACTCGTTCCCTGAGAGCAGAGAGCTCCTTGCACCTAGTGCACACGTAAGACCTCTCACCAGCTGGGAGAAAATCATACATGTGACACTCAATGCAAAAGACTGGAAAGCCCACATCCCGCTGCTGGAACTGCTGTCTGCATCTTAGTTTTAAGTTTGTGTTTAGATCTTTAAGTTCTATATGTACTAAAGGGTGCAATGGATATTTATACCACTAAAACTGTACCTAAGAAGTTTAATATACCTTGTTCACCTGAAGCTTAATTAATCTCAGGTCCTTGGTGTATGACTGATTTGGGTAATGAGCTTCACCTGAGAGCACCTCCTGTCTTTTAAGGTGTGCAAGTACCTATAAAGCTGTGATTCGCAAACACACTGAACGCCCTAGAAACAGACCTACTGAGAAGGCTACCGGAGCTCCGCCTGAAAAATCCGCTTGAGCTCCCCCTTGGCTCTCGACCCCACCAGGGTGTCAAGTGTTAGCAACCGCTGCTTTCCCGCAGAACCCGCCTCCACGGAGGGACAGGCAGCGAAGAGACCTCCCAGAAAGCGACGGAACCTCACCTAAGGTCCAAGGAACGCAGGTTACAAGCAAAGTGTTCTTGCGTAAGTCCCAAACCGACAACTAAACAGGCACAGCCAGATTCCACGAGGGAGAACGGAACCGAGGGTCCATCCAGACAGAGGTGGGAAGCAAAATGAGGGAAATGGAAAAAACCACCAGCGTCAAACACCCTATTTGTCACACCTCTTAAGGGCTTTATTCTTTGCAACACAAAGTAGCTCTACAGCTATGTCCTGGACCAGTTGGAGTCTCTGTAATTGAGAATGTGGAATGCAGCGAAGCAATGAGTTGCAATAAACCAAGCGTGATCCACCAAGGGCATATAAGAGGGTGTCAAGTGCCCCAGAGTCCAGCGTTGTTTCAGAAGATGTGGAGTCTTACATGGTGTGACAAAAAAGAAAGGAGACTCTGGTAGCCACGCCCACGACGCAATGCCAGTAGGCCAACCGCTTACATCACCTGGATATGCCCTCCGGAATTGGAGGAACCATGCAGAAGTAGCAATCGCCAACGTGATCTATGGGCCCTCTCCAGATCATTGGAACCGCAAAAGACTTTGATGGTCTTTTCCCATCCATCCACAGCCTGAGATCTGCTACACATGTATTGCAGCATATGTGTGGCGCCTAGCTTTTATCCTGATCTTTTATTCTGCAGCCAAAATATAAATTGTAGGCTTTCTGAACCGCCACAGTCATATGCCATTTTTGTGATGTAAAAGTCACATCACCACAACTAGAGCAGAAATTATCTGCATGATTAACACCAGGACGAGGAATCGCCAAATATGCTGTGAGTGACCTATCGGTATAAAATAAATGTGTCTTTTTTTTTTTTTTTTTTTTTACTGCCAAGCGAGGCAAATTTAAGTAATGACTGCATCAACTGGTTTTGGACAGTTATTTCGATTGGTTGCAAGTAAAGATTATGCAAGCTCACGCAAATGTTGCAGAATACACTGGTAATGGTCCCCACTGACTAATGAAGAGCACATATCTTAGCAACCAGCCCCAGTCGGCCATTTTCACAATGACCTCTGAAAGGCATAGAATGGACCGGGCCAGGCCCCGTACCAATGCGTCAATGCTATCCAGTAGCCTCATATGTCCTCTGCTAAACATCGACCCGTCGCCGCAGACTGACAGGTCGCCATGAGGTCCAATATGGGCTGACCGCATCTGAGCACACGCGGCGCGCACACCGCCTGATGCAATCTCACTCCTCCGGCAAACACTCGGACCCCACTAAGGACATTCGCCACCACAGTGTCCTCACCGAAACGCAGGCCGCCAAGGCTTCAACCGCACACGCTGTCCCTTCGCTCGGGCCACCCTGACCACCCGACAGACTCCACCCTGCCGATTGAAATAGGCCACCATCCCGGAGATCTCAGACAGCACCTACAGCGCTCGATCCGCTACCGTGTCTGTGAACGCCTGCCACGGCTGACGTACCGCGTACCGTTCCAGTCAGACGATGGAACACTGGGCGTGCTGCGTACACTAAAAACGCCTTGTACATAAAGGATCCCCAAAATGTAGCTGAGTCTAACCACGCTCCGGCCAAGCTCCCGGAAGAAAGGGACAGAACCTTATAAAAAAGAAGTGGGGACAATTAGGAAGGCTTTCCTGTTTGATTATTCTTTTTTTTTTGTTGTTGTTTTTTTTTTTTTCTTTTTACAACTCCATAAGAGCCACAAGGCACACAACCGAACAGGGCATTGTCCAGAGAACGCAAGGCCCCTCCTCCAGGCTGACTCCACAGCCTAAACCGACAGTCACCTTGGCTGATGCCGAGCAGCGCGGAAGCCAACTTGTAAGCATATGAAGTATGCCTACTAGTACAGCATTCCACAATGGAGGGACATGTAACCGGACGGCTTTGAATATGAACCTACAGATATCCCGCGCTTGCTCCAAGACAAGCACTGTGCAGCCTACTGGTCTTCTCGGAGCACCGCCACGACCCGAAGACCTAAACCGGCCAGCAAAAGACGACGTATGCTGGGCCCGAAGGAACCTGGTTGAACGGATCCCAGCACTCCCTGTATCGTTAGGATCGGAGCCTCCCCCCAAGGACTCAGCCCTGGCTGGAACCGGCTGAGCATAACTCCAGGCCCTGCGGCGAGCCCCCACGAAGAAGTGGGACGCAACGATGCCTTGAGGAAAGGGAAGGACCAATGGGTGAAGCAAGGTCGGAAGAACCGAGGATTCTGGTCCCACAGGTGAGCCTGCTAGCCTTTAACAACATACACCTCCGCAGGTACAAAAAACTTAAATTGTGAGCACCTTCAGGGGTAAGGGGAATAGACGACAGCCTCCGACTGTTGACCACCTTGTCTTGCACAACAGACAGCAGCACCCCACCAAACAAATGATTGTAATATATGACCTCAGAACCCCAAGACAGAGGTAAAACAGTAGAACGTGCAGTGGACGTGAATTTCCAGATCTGCCAGCCCCCCTGCCCACATTGAGAAGAGGCAGAGAAGAACTGGACCGGCGGATCTGGAGGGGTGCCTCCTGGACAGCCGGGCCACCGAAGGGAAAGCTGATGACTGAGGCCCAAACTCCTCAGGATGGCCCCGTTTTGCATTGGCAACCCCATGCAACACCATGACAACCCCGCTCACGATATCCCAAGCGATCTCTGTCATTGCTGCAACAATCACCTGAGCATGAGATCACAGACGGAACACGGACATGCAGACGCACTCAAGGAGAGTGCACCTAAGAAGTATGAGCCTATCCAACATCCAGCACCACATGTCCAGGTGTCCCACTCCTGTCACCCAAAACACAGGACGCTTGAACCTAGGTGACCGTCATAGCAAAGACAGGGAGGCCTGACTGCCGCTATCAACCCTTCCAGGACCCTGGAACACTAAGCCCCGGACTGTGCCATCCAGCAACACTTCTCACGATCCACAGCAGGGGCCTTTCCCCAGATGGGCAGTGTTCCCGCCAAATGGGCAAGCTGCGCTCTGATAACATAGTGCAGAAAACCAAATCAAAGTGTCTTAACCTAGCTAATTTTTGTCTAATAGTGATCATTCATAATATCAGCCAGACTCAATCACAACATTAGTATTAATGATCTCTAAAGATTGAAGAGTTACTAATGTAACACTAATTGTTTTTTTTTTGTTTGTTTTAAAGAGCTTCAAAGGCGATCTTGGAAAGCGTAGTTACTCACCTGTAACAGGTGTTCTCCAGGAGCAGCAGGAATCAGTCCTCACTTATGGGGGGGTGACGTCGGCGCCGACGGAGCCCTCGCGGAGCAATTTTCCCCAGCTTTCAAAGAAAGCCTTTGGGAATTGCAGCGCGCATGCGCGGTCCCCTTCCCGCCCAAGGGTGCCATCTTAGCCAGTCAGATGACATAGCTAAAAAAGACAGCATAAAAATTTGCAAAAAAACTAAAGCAGACGATTGCAACTCCATGGGGAGGAGGGAGGGTTGTGAGGACTGATTCCTGCTGCTCCTGGAGAACACCTGTTACAGGTGAGTAACTACGCTTTCTCCAGGACCAAGCAGGAAGTCAGTCCTCACTTATGGGACTCCCAAGCTCAAGGCTACCGGAGACCCTAAGCACAAAATGAGCTCCCTCTAGCTCAGCAGCACAGAAGGAAAGAATCTTCGCTGAATTACCACCCACCGGTAGCCCACATCCGGGATGGAGGGTAGGAGTTGCTCAGACCTCGAAGAGATTACGGAGGACTGCCTGTCCGAAAGCACTGTCCCTGCGGGACTCCCTCTCGAGACAGTAATGGACCGCAAAAGTCTGGCTCGAAGACCAAGTAGCGGCCCGGCAGATGTCTGCCAGCGGAACAGAGCGGAGGTAAGCCACTGACGTAGCCTTTGCCCAAACGCAATGAGCCGTGACTCGACCTTCCAAGGAGAGTCCGGCTGCCCCATAAGCCCAAGAGATACAGTCCGCAACCCAGATGGACAGAGTACGCTTGGAGACCGGGAGCCCCAATTTATTGGGGTCAAAAGACACAAAAAGCTGAGCAGCTTTACGGTGCTCCCGCGTACGGTCAAGGTAGAAGTTCAAAGCCCTTCTACAGTCCAGGGTATGGAGGACCGTTTCAGCTCGGCTGGAGTGTGGTCTGGGAAAGAAGGTTGGAAGTACCACCTCCTGATTGATGTGAAAGGGGGGAGACCACTTTTGGAAGAAATTTTGGGTGAGTCCGTAGGACTACCCTATTTTTGTAGAACCGAGTGTAAGGGGGATCAGACACGAGGGCCTGCAATTCACTTACGCGTCTAGCGGAAGTGAGGGCTATCAAGAAAGAAAACGGAGAGAACAGGTAGCCATAGGTTCAAAAGGCGGACAGGTGATCCGCTGTAAAACCACATTCAGGTCCCAGTCAGGCGCTGGCGGGCGCAGAGGTGGTTTAAGTAGAAGGAGACCTCGGAGAAACCTCGCTACGAGAGGGTCGTTGGAGAGAGGTCTGCCGTCCACCGGCACATGATGTGCTGAAAGAGCACTGAGGTGAACTTTGACGGAGTTGGACTTAAGTCCCAGATTAGAGAGGTAAAGCAAGTACTGCAAGACCACCGACACCGGGCAGGAGAAGGGATCCTGAGACTGTCGGGTACACCAAACGGAAAAGCGACGCCATTTAAGGGCGTAGCATTTTCGAGTAGAAGGTCGCCGAGAAGCTAGGACGACCTCTTCCACCTCTGCCGGCAGGAGGAGGGGAGCAAGGACTACCCTCTCAGCAGCCAGGCCATCAGATTGAGAGACCTGAGGTTGGGGTGTAGCAGAGACCCCCGATCCTGAGTGAGGAGATCCGGTTGAAACCCTAGAGGGAACGGATCCTCCACCGCTAATTGCAGCAGGAGTGGAAACCACGGCTGTCTGGGCCAGCGAGGAGCCACCAGGATCATGAAGGCTTTGTCTCGGAGAACCTTGAAGAGAGTCCGAGAGACTAGCGGGATGGGAGGGAAAGCATAAAGAAGGCTCCCCGACCATGAGACTAGAAAAGCGTCCGCCGCAACCCGAAGGGGGTGTGGCTGACGAGAGCAGAAGCGAGGAAGTTGCCGGTTGTGAGGACTGGCAAAGAGATCCACCGTGGGGAGGCCCCACTTTAGAAAGAGCTTCTGAACTACCAAGTGATCCAGACGCCACTCGTGCGGCTGGAGGATCCTGCTGAGTTTGTCCGCCAGGCAATTCTCTTGGCCTGGGAGATAAACTGCCTTGAGGAGAACGCCGTGACTGACGGCCCAAGAGCAGAGCTTCTCTGCCTCCCGACAGAGGAGGAAGGAGCCCGTGCCCCCCTGCTTGTTCACGTAGAACATGGCAACTTGATTGTCCGTCTGGACAAGGACGGACTGGTGAGAAGTCAGGTGGGAGAAGGCCTTGAGAGCCAGGCGGATCGCCCTGAGCTCCAGGAAGTTGATCTGCTGAGCAGACTCCCACGTGGTCCAGAGGCCCTGAGTACGTGCCCCTTGGCAATGCGCTCCCCAGCCCAGGAGGGATGCATCTGTTGTCAGCACCCGGGCCGGCTGAGGTGACTGGAAAGGCATGCCGAATATCAGGTTCGGCCGCTGAAGCCACCACCGGAGAGACAAGATCAGCGACTCGGAGACGCGCACTAGGTCTGCTAGGCCGCCTGTGGCTTGTCGCCACTGCCGGCGGAGACACCATTGAGCAGGCCGCATATTCAGGCGGGCATTGGGGGTCACATGGACGGTGGAAGCCATATGGCCGAGTAGTCTCAGGAAGCGCCTGGCGGAGACCAGGGGCTGGCTGCGAAAACGGTCGGCTAGGTCCATGAGCCGTTGAGCCCTGTCGAGCGGTAGGTACGCTCGTGCCTGAGGAGTGTGCAGCCTTGCGCCGATGAACTCGAGATCCTGTGAGGGGAGCAAAGTGGACTTTGCGAAGTTTATAACAAAGCCCAAGTACTGCAGAAGAGTCACCGTGCGGCGCGTGGCGTTGGTGACCTCCAGAGCGGACGCTGCTCTCATGAGCCAGTCGTCGAGGTACGGAAAGACATAGAGGCCGTGAAGCCGGAGATGGGCCGCCACCACCGCGAGACATTTTGTGAAGACTCGCGGTGCGGAGGACAGGCCAAAGGGCAGTACTCTGTACTGGTAATGATTTCCTGCCACCACAAACCTGAGGTATTGGCGGTGGCTTGGGTGGATGAGGATGTGCGTGTAGGCATCCTTTAGATCCAAGGAGCATAGCCAATCTCCCTGCTGGAGGTAGGGCAGAAGGATTCCAAGGGTAAGCATTTTGAACTTCTCCCGCACAAGGAACTTGAGGTTGCGCAAGTCCAGGATGGGTCTGAGGCCTCCTGTTCTTTTTGGTATTAGAAAATACCGGGAATAAAAGCCTTGACCCTTCAGGTGGTGGGGCACCGGTTCCACCGCCTGATCCTGTAGAAGACCTGCTAACTCCTGAAGGAGTAATTCCCTGTGCAGAGGGGGTCGTGGAGGTTCTCCCGGAAAATAGGAGGGAGGGACCTGGTGGAAGTGGAGAAGATAGCCTTCTCGCACGACTTGAAGCACCCAGGCATCTGAGGTGATGCTGGACCACCTGTGGGCGAAGTGAACCAGCCGGCCTCCGGTGCTGGGAGGGGCCAGCGGGGGGGGAGAGGCTATGCTTAAGGAGTCAAAAACCCCCACCCTGCGGAGCAGGGGCTGGTGGTGCAGGCTTGGGGGCTTGCTGCCTACGGGACCCGTTACCCCGTCCCTTGGCCTGCTGGCCCTGTTGGGGAGCTGCAGGGGCCTGATAGTGGGGGTATTGTTTGTAGGCAGTCGCCTTCCTCGGGTAAAAGGACTTCTTTCCCGAGCCCTTCTTTTTCTGGGAAGGGGCGGAGGTCTTCCTAGAAAGCCTAGTCCTGGTGAGAGTCTCTGTCTCAATTTGTGCAGCCTTATCAGCCATGGGCTTGCCAAAGAGGTTTTCGCCTCGGCAAGGGACATCGACCAACTTGTCCTGCACCCAGGGCTCAAGGTCAGATGACTGAAGCCAAGCCTGTCGGCGGGCACCGATGCCGGCTGCGGCCACTTGAGCCGATGCTTCAAAGCCATCATAGGCTGCTCGGGACATGAATTTTGAGCATTCCCGAATGCCAGTGGACAAGGCCAGGAACCTCCGCAAGGGTTCCTCGGACAAACCAGCGGAGAAGCCGGCTAGCTCTTTAGCCAGGTCTCGGAGATACATGCCCATGTATAGCTGGTAGGTCTGGACACGACAGGCGAGCATAGAGCCCTGGAAACACTTCTTACCAAGGCCATCCAGGTTACGGGCCTCCCTGCCAGGAGGCACCGAGGAGTGCATCTTCTGGCTCTTAAGACGATGCATGGCCGATTCCACTACCATGGAATGGTGTGGTAGCTGTGCTTTCTGGAAGCCAGGGCTCTTGCGGACTCGATAGATAGAATCGACCCGCTTGCTCAGGACCGGCGAGGTGGCCGGACTCTCCCACATGCGGAAGAGTAGTCGTTCCAGCATGGGAGGAACCGGTACAGTAAAGTGTTCCCTGGCGGGAGAGTCATACTGGAGGGCGTCGAGCTCTTCGGCTCGAGGCTCCTCCTCGGGATCCGCAGGGAAGGCCAAAGCCTTGGCCATATCCCTGACGAAGTCCGAGAACCGGGCATCCTCCGGGGGGGACTGCTTCCGAGGTTCGGACTCAGGTGAGTCCGAGGGGACACCGAGTCCGAAAAGAATCAGGCGACTCTTCCTCTTCAGACTCCCAGACCGACTCCGACGAGGACTCGGTGGGGTCGGCCCGGGCAGGGCGCGGCGCCTGCCGCCCCGACGCCGAGGGAGTCGGCGTCGGCGACCTCGGTCCCGAACGGGAGGCCGAGGGCGACCTCGACCGAGGATCGACTCGAGTTCGCATCGACTCGAGGATCGGCTCGGTCTCCGGGGTCGACTTCGACGTCGACGTCCCGGCGGTCGGGGCAGCGGCGCCAGCGAGCAGTGCCCGCTGCTGGTCCATGAAGGCAGACAGTCTGCTCTCCAAGGCCGTCAACCTGAGTCCGAGCTCAGGTGACCCAGCAGCCCCCGACTCGGGCCCCGACGGCATCGGGCCCGACGTCGGCTGTCGTGGAGGCGAGTCCAGAAGGACCACAGGACTTACCCGAGCAGGCAGCTCCGACTCCAGGCGAGGTCGCTTCATGAGATGCTCCTTCTCCAAGGACCCGGGGCGGCTGTCGGGGCTATGCGACCTGGCCCTCGCGGAGCCAGGAGCATCCACCGACGCCGCCCTCGCGGGTTTCACCTTCCGTCGATGGTCCCCGGAGGGAGAACCCCTGTCGGAGGAACTCCGGCGACGGTCCGAGCTGGAACCCCTGGACGCGGAGGCCTCCGAAGAGGTCCGGGTATGGCTGGGGTCAGCGAAGATTCTATCCCGCTGATGCCGCCGACTTCTCAACGCTTTGGAGGATAGTTTGCCACAAGGCCCACAGATCATTTCTTCATGATCCGGGCCCAGGCAGCGGAGGCAATTGTCGTGTGTGTCAGTTAGTGACATATTTCGGTCACACTGACCACACCGCTTGAAACCACTGGCAGCCATCGGGGGAAAAAGGGCCCCGGCGAGGTCAAAGGACCGGGCTGCCAGGGAAAAACCGAAACGAAAACTGACTAAGTCAGAAAAACCGAAAAATAAGAAGAGGACTCGTGACCGGCGTCGCGAGTCCGGCGGGAAAAAGACCGGCGTCGAACCGAATGGAAAAACAGAGTAATTCTAAAGAAAATCAACTTTTTCGCGGGGACACGACGGGTACGTCTGTAGGGCTCTGCGGAAAAAAGAAGACTGGCTAAGATGGCACCCTTGGGCGGGAAGGGGACCGCGCATGCGCGCTGCAATTCCCAAAGGCTTTCTTTGAAAGCTGGGGAAAATTGCTCCGCGAGGGCTCCGTCGGCGCCGACGTCACCCCCCCATAAGTGAGGACTGACTTCCTGCTTGGTCCTGGAGAAACTACAGACCAATGAATCTGAGTACAGTGCCAGTTAAATGATAGAACTTGTTCTGAAAAGCAGCACCAAGCTGTCTTTTCAAAGGGTTAATAAACATGTGAGTAAGCCAAATTATATGTATCTGGATGTTTTAGAAGGTACTTGACAAAGCCCCTTATGAACGTCTCCTGAGGAAGGAGATGACGTGCTATTATAGAATGGGAAATGGATCAAAAACAGGAACACAATAGGACTAAATGGCCAGTTTTCTCACAGGAGACCCGTAAATAGTGGAATGTCTCGGGATCTGCACTGGAACTGGCATCTGGTAACATCTACTGCACTGAAATGATCTGGAAAAGAGATCAGCAAGCATGGCGATCAAATTTGCAGATGGCATAACGACATTTAGAGGCTGTCTGCACAATTTCCAAGCATATAAACATGGAAATAGCATCCTTATGTAAATGACAATTTCAGAAAGGGCTCAATTTGTAGGTGGTTGTGCCGCCGATGACCCTGTATGGCCAAATCCTAGCACGGAAACCTGCTGCTGACAGACGTCGCTAACTACCAGAATGCAGACAAAGGTAAAGGCACCCCCCAAGAAGTAAAACCCAAACCAATCACATTGCAGTCAAAGAACTATAAACTATCATGAAATTAAAAGGAAATTAAAATTAGAATTAAAATTAAAAGTAACAGCAAAAGGAAGTCCTTATCTGGGTGTAGCCGCGTGGAACAGCGTCGTCTGCTCAAACGCGGGGCTGCTCCGCTCTCCGCCACGAGGCCTCAGCCCTGCCGAGAAAATGGCGCCAATCCGAAGCAGGCCCGTTTGGCGCCAAACACCACAGAGGCGGCAAGAGCTCAGAGCCCCTCCATGCGGACTCGAGAGACTCCCTTGTGGCGTCGGGATGCAGCAGTTACCCCGCTGTAGCTGCGGGGCGAAGAGCTGTCCAGACACGCTGCTGCCTCGCGCCACCAGAAGTAGCAGACGCTGCGAGCCCCAGCCCACTGGCTAAAGAACCTCGAACGGCCTGAGGCTCCCGCCGCGATGGGAATCTGCCACATGGACACTACCAAAATGCAGGTGTTCCACAGTGCTCTCCCCCGTACAGTCCTGGGGGAGAGATCATCACAGGGCACAGAGACTGAAGAATCCCAAGCAGAGAGGCTAGCTGGCAGCGTGAACTTTGAAAAGGGACAGAACCCCCCTTTACACTAAGGCAGACTAGGTGAAAATAAATAAAGTAAAAGTAAATGAAATTAAATGAAAATGAATTCAATTTACAGCATTATACCTAAAGAAGGGCAAAAGAAATGCAAGGTAAATCAAATCCTGACTAACTGCTCCTAAACTGCTTCTCAAGTGAGCCCAGCACCTAGGCTCACTACGTCCTCATGCTGCATGGAGACTGGACACACTGGAGGATCATGGGAGAAGACCAGCAGGATATACCCGGTGATGTCACAAGTTTGACTTGTCCAGTCTCCATGTTGCAGGAGGAGGTGCACTACCCAGTGGTGGAGGACTGAACTGTAGGACCGATAAGGAACGGGCAAACGCAGATCAATTGTTTACGTTATCAGAATATAGAAAGACTAGGGGACATGCAATGAAGCTACAAGGTAAACTATTTAAGACTAATAAAAGAAAATATTTTTTCACTCAACGTGTAATCAAACTCTGGAATATTTTACCAGAGGATGTAGTAAAGGCTGTTAGTGTAGCTGGGTTTAAAAAAGGTTTGGACAAGTTCCTGGAGGAAAGGTCCATAAACCATTATTAAGAAGGGACCCAGGATATCAATGCTTGACCCAGTACAGCATTGTGGAACCTGTGTCTTTTGGGGAAACTGCTAGGTACATATGACCTAGATTGGCCACTGTTGGAAACAGGATACTGGGCTTGATGGACCTTGGTCTGACCCAGTATGGCATATCTTATGTTCTTACATTCTTGATGGTGTGGTGGGAGGAAGAGTGGAGTAGTATCCTTGTGATAGGAACAATGAGCTGAGAACCAGTAGTCAGGTTTCATTTCCCACTTCTCCCACTGACGCTGTGACCTTGGAAAAGTCAATTCCCTCTCAGATATAAACTAAATGACTAGTTTTCCAAATGGAAAAAAAAAAGTCTGTAATGGAGTGCCCCCAGGGTCTGTACTGGGACCTGCACTGTTTAACATTCATAATGATCTGGAGATAGGAGTAACCAACGAGATGATCAAATTTGCACATGACATAGAATTATTCAAAGTTGTTTAAAATGTCAAAGGACTGTGAGGATTTGAATTAAGATTTTGTGAGACTAGGAGACCGGGCAACTGGGCATCTACAAGGCATATGAAATTTCATGGGAACAAATGCAAAGTGATGCACATAGGGAAAAAAAATGCCAAATGCACTTACAAAATATTGGTTTTTGAATTAGGAGTTACCAGCCATGAAAGATCTTGGAGTCATTGTGGACATTAAGTTTGAAATGTTCAGTCCAGTACGCCATGGCTGCTATAAAAAAATAGAATTCTGGTAATTATTTGAAAAGGAAGGGAGAACAAAAAACTGAGGATATTATGTCTTGAATATTGTGTTCTGTACTAGTTGTTCCATCTCAATAAAAGAATACAGAGAAATCAGAAAAGGTTCAGAGAAGGGCAACAAATTATAAAGGGGATAGAACACCTCATTTATGAAAACAGAACCCTAACCTGTTGATCCTCAGAGGGAAGGGGGGGGAGAGACTAAAGCAAAACTACAGAACTACTGTAATGACCAACAGACTGAAAACAAATTGTAGCAAGATTTTTTTTCATACAGTGCATAATTAAGCTATGGAATTTGTTGCCAAAGAATGTTGTTCGGGCAACTAACAGCAGAATTCCAAAGAGGTATGGACAAGTTCCTAGAGGAAACGTTCATAAACGATTATAATTATTAGCCAAGCAGATGCATAAGAGACATTGCTTATTCCTGGAAATGAACTATAGGAAATAGATCTACTTTTAGGGATCTGCCAGATACTTGTGACCCAACTGGTCACTGTCCAAAACAGGATGCTGGGCTTGATGGACCTTGGTCTAACTCAGCATGGCTTCTCTTATGTTAAGGTTTTGGTCACAAAGGTTCTTCTCCCGTTTTGTCTCTATTAAAAAAAAAAAAAGCTTAGTAAAAAAAAGGGCCATTATTGTAATCCCTCTAGGGCAGGAAAATACCTACTGTACCTGAACGTAGTTCTCCTTGAGCTCAGGACAGAAAAAATGAATTAAACCTAAAATCCAAAATGTACGTGTGAGGATGTTCCTTTAGCATTACCACACTTTTCTAGAAGACTTCCACCTGCAGATAAAATAGATGCACGTGCCTGCATGTTCTGAAAATTGCAAAATTTACAAGTAGAAAGCATGTCCAGTCTTTGTCCTGATGTAGGCTGTTGTTAAACTTCCCTTTCATTTGACACAGATTGATCTGTACCATTCAGCTTTTCAGTTTCCTAGTGCACACAACTTCAAAACTTGCTTTCCAAACATTAATCAATTGCTAATCTTTTGCTCCAAATTCGGATGGACTCTCACCAATTAAGTGCTATTATTTAATCTTTGTAAGTTTTTCCTGGGTGCTGATTGGCTGTGTAAGGCCATGTGATGACTTGCTAAAAACAAGTGTCCCAAGAAGCCAATATTGAAATTCAAAGACTGCATATGGCATATTTATGGGTACTGCAAACAGTCATCCCTCTGATGAGCATCTTGACTTCTGACACTCAAATCTTTCATCGTTTCCACTGCTCACCTCTCCCAATCAGTAAGCCTGCAACATGGAAATTCTAACACTGAAGGCCAAAGGGTATAGATACAATTTTATTTACCAGATAATTTCCTTTCCTGGAGCACTGCTAGACAAGTCCAAACCAGTAGAATGTGTCCCCTTGCCAGCAGATTATGACAGAGAAAAATCTAGAAGCTTCCAGTGACATCATCACTGGCACTCGGTGCTGGTGTAGCTAGGTACACATCTCAATATTCAGTACCTAAGAGAATGGCAAAAGGAAGTAAATAAAGTAAAACCTCTGACTAAACACATCCTCCTGAAGGAAGAAAGGTTCCCCAGGAAGGACAAAAATAGTAGAACTATATACAAGATATCTGCATAAACCAATAGCAGTCTGTCCAGATTACTATCGCAGTCAGGCAGCAGAGCACCATGGAGTGGGCTCTGGACTCCAGGAAAGGAAATTATTCAATAAATATCATCTAATCTTCTGGATCTTTCTGACAGACTAGTCCAGAGCAATGGGAACTGACCAAGCTACAACACATCCAGGCATGAAGAAAAAAATACTGCTGCCTTCAAAACCTCTGCTCCGAACACTGAGTCCGCCCTAGAATGGACATCCAAATGGTAATGTTTGACAAAAGTAGAGGGGGCAGGGGGAAGACCATGTTGCTGCCAGACAACTGTCAATGGGGGAGACCATGCTTCTCTCCACCAGGATGAAGTGTGCACCGTGGTGGAGTGAACTTGCAACCCCTCAGAAATGGGCGATTTTTCAACAGATAAGCAGAGGCCACTGCCTTTCTTATCCAGTGCCCTAAGGTAGACTTAGAGGCCACTTCCCCTTTACATAGGCCCACAAAGTACAGCCAGCCTGTCAGACTTGCAGAAAGAATTGATCACCTATAGGTATCTGAGAAGCACCCTATGTACATTGACCAAGCGCAGGCCGCTGTCCTTCCTTTTACTCTGCTCAGAGGTAAAAGGACAAGACACCTAGTTGACATGGAAGGCAGACATTACTTTAGACAAAAAGGAAAGGACTGGATGGATAGAGACTGCCTTTGCTGAAAAAGTCAAGCAAGGATCTCTATAAGATAGAGCATGCAACTCCAAAATGCGACACACTGAACTAATTGCGATCAAGAAAACGGTCTTGAGAGAAAGAGCTTTAAGAGCATCATCAAAGCCTGGAGAACCAGACCTAAGTCCCAAGACAGCACGCAGTAGAAAGCATGGGGGAGGAGGAAGGGGGAAAGGGGCTGCAAATGTAATCCTCTCCCCGCCAAAGGAAATGAACCATATGAGGATCACTGAACCGCCAGGCAACAGCTCTCAAAAACATGCCGAGACCGCTATTTGTGCCCTCAAATAACAGAGCCAGCCCTTTGTCAAATCTCTCTTGAAGTAAGGCGAGCATAGATGCTATATCTGCCTTCTCGGACCCAATGTTGTGCCTACTACAACAACATCAAGCCTCAAAGAGGCACCAGACAGCACAGTAACTTACCTGTAACAGGTGATCTCTGGGAACAGCAGGAATAAGTCTTCACATATGGGTACGTCGGTACCGCGGAGTCTGCGCAGGAACGCTTCCCAGCGTCCAATCAAAGAGCTTTTGGAAGCATCCCACCACGCCTGCATGTTGCCTTCCCGCCTTTCCCAACTGCCTCTCCTCAGTTAAGTTTTAAAGCTGAGACAAAGAGAGAGAGTGAGGAAAGGAAAGATAGATGATATACAACTCCTGGGGAGGTGGGTGGGTTGTGAAGACTTATTTCCTGCTGTTCCCAGAGATTACCTGTTACAGGTAAGTAACTGTGCTATCTCCAGGAACAAGCAGGAATGAGTCTTCACATATGGGGACTCCCAAGCTGAGATGCCTGGAGTCCCAGCATGTCATAGGTTGGAACATGCTATCTCCCAGAACACCAGGCATCCTGAGGATGGAGGGTAGGAGTTGAGAAAGAAAGGAGCTGTGGAACAGTTAACCTAGTATAGGATTGCAGACAAGGAGTCCATGTGTGGATGATAATTGTCATCAATGATATTGCAAAGAAAAAATATTGCAATATGGACCTCCCCTAACAGGACTTCAGAGAAGTATGGAGGTTCATGGGATCTACTGGGGAACCCAGTAGAGGAACCTCAAGAAGGACCTCACTGTAAGTGGAGGTAGGAAACCTGTAGGAAAAACAATGAAGGTCAGAATCCTGAAAGGTAACAGGGAACCCCAGTAGGAAAAACTGGGGTAGTACAAAAATGGTGGGCCTTCAGCGGAAGGCTTTATGATAAAAACCCAAGTCTTTTGGCAAAAGAGTGGCTCACTCTTAGGAACAAAAGAGAAAGGCTAACCGATTTGGACAAACAGGCCCAGTCCTTGTGGGGAGAAAGGGTATGGGAACCTCTTGTATCCCAAAGAAAAGACAAACGCAGGAGGTGTTAGCCTGTGAGTAGCTGAAGATCCGCAATATCTCTCCTAACTGAAGTCAGCTGGGAGAGATATTAGACATGTAGAGCTTCAGAGGTACCTAACCTTAGGGTTATGGTAGGTGTTAACTACCACCAAGTGGTTGTGAGTGTAGGACCCCAAAACATGCTGGATAGCATAGTATGGGTAAAACCCTTCTGTCAGAATCATATGGCTATATGAGCCCCGACAGTCAGGTAGAGAAAGCAGAATACATATCTACCGATAGTAGAATATCTCGACAGATATACATATATACATACATATATATACATATATACACATATATACATAATATATATATATATATATGTCGAGATATTCTACTATCGGAATATATCTATAGTGAGATATGAAGGGTATAAACTACTCACACATGATAGACAGACATCTGTAAGATGTGTGCTATAGGTATGAATATATATATATATACCTCTATATGGAAGTCTGCAAGAAGCAGACAGAGATATGCCCACAAAAAGGCATTCACATAGGAAAAATGTGGAGAGGAAAGATTCATCTAAGAACAAGAAGGTGGAACCTACTTGAGAAGACATATAGAGAATCAATTCCCACTGGTTATGGCTACAGGGATGCTAGATAGTAGAATAAGCAGGATGGTTACGTGAAAAGCAGAGGATGATATCAGTTAGCAGCCCGCAAGTCCTGAGTATTCTAGAACTCTAGCATGGTAAGTGAACAGAAGACGCATAGGAATGAGATACCATGCTGACCTGTTTAAGGGCAAAATGGTATCATGCGTTCTTACCATGAGGACGAGCTGGAAGGAGAAAACATATTCCCTATTGGAAATACTATGGACCAAAGTAGGGAATTAGCAACTCCTTAAGCTTTCACATAAGAGTAGGCCTATGTGCTTTATATTAAAAAGGAGAACTTTTCTAGTCATGGGAGATATGACTGAAAAAGCCTTTTTCAACCATCTAGTATAGCTGTTGGAGAAAAAAAAAACCATGCTCTCTAGCAAGGGCCCATAGTGGAGAGCTTCTCTGTAGAATTGCAGAGAGCATGATGCAGGAGAATGAGAAGATAGGTACTGGCTTTTCTGCAGCCAGTTCTATGTCAACTATGCTGCCAAACCCATGGGAATGGAGATGGTAGAAAGAAGACAATCCAACAAGTTTGTAGTGAAAAAATTTCCAAGACAGATGACAGCACTGACTTGGAGTCACTACTAAGACCAGACAGAATGTTAGTGGAGGACAAATCTGGTTACTGGTGGACAAGAACCAGTGGTCGAAACATTAAGGCCCCTGCAATGGTAGCTGCTTGCCAGACAGCAGAAGAATGGTACTGTTTAAAAACAGAAAGAACAGACAAAACAAGAGTAGAAAACTCTGGACGTGTCTGATGAACTGCTGCAAGCAAGATTGAAAAAGAGGAGTCAACTCAGAAAAGAGAACTCCGCACTAGAAAAGTAAGAAAAACTAGAGAGGCTGAAGAAAAGCCCTCCAGTGAGCAATACCACTCTTACAGAGTAAAAACCCTGGTAAGAGGGTAAAGAAAATGGAGCTGAAGAAAACTTACAAAGTAGTAAGTTTATAGAAAGGAAAGGAGACATGCTGGCACAGGAAACTATCATTTGATAGTGGATAGACCTCTTTCCCTAGAAGGAAAAAGAGGAGAACCCTGTGACCTAGAAGCATGAACATCCTGACAGCTCATATAGAAAGAATGGATGTCTTTCGGGAAGAGATCCATGTTTAGGATTTAGAATGGCAGCAGTGGATTGTCTCTATTGAGAAGAAGCAACTGCAGATTGTAATCCCCAGAGTCACAAGCATCTGATGGGTTGATTAGAAACCCTGTGGTTGCTGGGTTTGCTGAGCCTGGTGAGAGGTTGAACTCTGCAGACTAGGACGATGCTTCCCCTGTTTGGGAACATCTGTAGGATGGGCAGATGATACATAAAACCTTCTTGTCCTATGGGAAGAAAGTTTGGCAGGACATTTCCTACCTACTGGGACAGAAGAAGGTGCAGAGGAGCCCCTAGGAACAGGTAAGTCAGTGGAAAACTGAGTAACCTGACCTAAAGACTCCTTGTTGAAAAGATTGTCTCCAGTGCAAGGAGTATGTCCCAGTCTGTGCTGTGCCCATTTGTCCAGGCCTGAAGCTTGGAGCCAGGCTCTACGTCGTGCCCCTATAGTTAAAGCAGAGATCCTGCTAACAGACTCAAAAGAGTCTAGGGAAGCACGAGTAAGAAACCAAGAGATATTCTGGAGATGCTTGAGCAGTGAAGAATAATCTGCACTCCTGGACTCTGGAAGGGAAGGAGTCAAAAGATGTAATTGCTTTGTGACCTCAAGAGATAGACTCATATAGAAAATATATGAGAGAATTCTTGCAGAAAGCATAGATGTCTGGAAGGTTTGACGTCCAAAGGCATCAAGTATCTTAGACTCACGACCTGGCGGATAAGAAGAGTGCTTTTTCTTGCTCTTTACCCGTCTCATTGCTGATTCCACAACTATGGAATGATGAGGAAGTTGAGTCTTTTGAAACCCTAGAGAGGGGGGCACCTGATATAAGAGATCAGTTGCTCTGGAAGGTGGGGGTACCCTTAAAGGTGTTTCCCACATTCCTAGAAGGAGATTCTGCAAGGAATGATGCAAAGGAAGCATTATGTTCTCCTTTGCTTTGGTAGAAAGAGTCCTGTGCAGGATCATGTCCTGGGATAGGAATGGCAAGAGATCTTGCTATATCCAGGAGGAAACTCTGAAAAGAGGGTTCCCCAACAGTATTTTCCCTTGGACAGGGTAGATCTGAAGAAGTAGCATGAGCACCGACAGAGCTATCCAGATATATAGGAATAGAAGATCCTGCACAGGGTAGTGTGGAATGTTTAAAGGATGGTCGCCGGTACTGGCTGTCAGGAGCAGAGACCGTCATTTCCACATTGTCCATGCCAGGTATCGACTCCAAGCTTGGCATAGAAGGGAGCGATCCTGTTGAAAAAAGCATGGTAGAAGTTGGCCACGATGCTACTGTGGATACCGGTACCGATGCCAATACCGGTACCGATGTCGGAGTCAAGCCCGACAAAGACATCGGAGCAATCATCGGTGACAGTTCAATCGGTACCGAGGTAACTGAAAACCTCCGGGTGCTATCCTCGGTACCGAGCCACCAGTATCGATCGGTGTCGGTACCAAAATGTATTGGTACCGAGTCTTCCAGACTACAGAGTGATTCTAAACTCGGCATCGACAAGCGAAGCATGGAAGGCACCAACCATAAGGGTAATGGAGACATCGGTACCGACTTCGGTACCGTGTCTGATACCGGTGAATGAAGGTCAGCCAGTGGCAACTCAATCAGCCTCGGGGGAACCGAGAGTTGTGGATCTGAATCATCGGAACCGAGCCTTAGGTACCGCCGAGAACCGGTACCAAGGCGAGTCAGTACCCAGTCCTCCAGACTGGAGATCGATTTCAGACTCGGCATCGAAGGAAGCGAGGCTATCGATGCACGTCTGGAGGGTACCGACATCGGTGGTAGTATCGGTGCTGATACCGATACTGAAAAGTCAGTCTGGAGAGTATCCACCGGTCCCGAAGGCACCGATGACGCCAGATGACCATCACTGGTGTGGAGTGTTTCATCCAACACCAGTGCCGATTTCGGGGTATCGGTACCGCTCGAAGCGGATGCCACCACCAGACACGGCTCAGGTATGTTCTGTGAGGGGTGAACCCCAGGAACAACCTGAAACCCCTTATACGCTTTGGAGACCGAAGACTCCCGCTGGGGTTTTGAAGCCAGTGGGCCCTCGAGGGCAAGGCCGGAGCAGTCTACATGCTGTGCATGAGACCTACCACTCAAGGGCTGGCTAGTCTTAGACTGTTTGTGGGTTACCTGATCCTGTGTAGAAGAAGGGGACGGTGCCCCGAAGCTGGAGGGAAACAGTGTATCGAGGGAACCTCGATATTGAGAACCTCTTCTCCCCAAACTGTTGTCAGGACCCAAGCAGGTTAGACACCGACTTCGAGGGTCTAAAAATAAAGTTGTACCGCCACAGTTTGAACATTTCTCGGAGAATTGCTGGCGGTTCCATGAAGGAAAAAGAAGAGGCCTAAAAGGCCTAAGACACTATGAAGAAAAAATATTTCCTTGAAGAAGATTTTACAAGAAAAGAAAGAAAAGAAAGAAAAGAAAACACCGGCGGCACCGGTGGCGTCGGGAGACAGCCGCGACAACAAGAAAACCAAAGAAATAAAAACAAGAATTTTCTGCGGTGACAGGAGAACGTCCTGCCGGCTCCGCAGAAAACGAAAACTGAGGAGAGGCAGTTGGGAAAGGCGGGAAGGCAGCACGCAGGCGTGGTGGGATGCTTCCAAAAGCTCTTTGATTGGACGCTGAGAAGCATTCCCGCGCAGACTCCGTCGGTACCGACGTACCCATATGTGAAGACTCATTCCTGCTTGTTCCTGGAGATTCACATATACACCAAGCACGAGAAGTGATGCTTCGCCTTCAAGATTGTAGAGATAACAGCAGAGAAGGACCCCTTACCCATCACCTCTCAAGGGCCAAACCTTAAGTGAGCAGGCAGTTGGGTCTCCATCAGGACAGGCCCCAAACACAATAGACCCCTGTGCTGCAGGAGGTGGAGGAATTGTTCCACCAGAAGCCATACCAGATCTGCAAACTAGGGCCTCTGTGGTCAATACTGGATGCCACCAGAATCACCAGGCCCAGGTGCTGCTCACATAACTCCTCTTCTCAAGTTACTTCACTGGCTTTCTATCCATTTCTATATCCCATTCAAACTTCTCCTACTAACCTATAAGTGCATTCATTCTGCAGCTTCTTACTACCATTCCTTTCTCTCTCTCTACACCCCTCCTCTGGAACTACAGTTTTCTCTGCCACTGCCAACTCCAGACTTTGTTCATTCCATCTTGCTGCTCCATATGCCTGGAACAAACCAACCAAGTTAGTATGTCAGGCTCCATCTCTGGCCCTATTCAAATCCAGTCAAAAAACTCACCTCTTTAAGGCTCCTTTTGTATTATGATCCCCTTATTCTTCTGTTCACCATCTATAAGTATCTTTACCATTCCCATAGATCTATCCTACCTAGCTAGTTGTTGTGTTGTCTTGTTTTGATTAGACTGTTAGTTCTATAGATATGAACTCTCTCTTACATGTTTATGTACAGCGCTGTGTGTGCCTTGTAGCACTATACAAATAAGCAGTAATAGTAAGGTGGTCCTGTATGCAACGAATCACTATCCCAATGAGGGGCCACAGTGGACAAATATACAGCAACAGAGTTGCCAAGTTGCCCAGTCCTAGATTTCTGACACTCTCATTCTGATGCATTGTGGGACCTGCAGCACTAATTTCAATGGGTAAAAATCAGGGACCACAAATACCATACATACCGCACTGCATTACAATTTAAAACCTGAACTGACAAAAAAATCTAACTCCTGGAAATGGGCAACTTGGCAGCTCTACAGCTGCGTCTTTTCAGGCCATGGTTGCACCAGAAGTCCAAAGCGAGCACAGCCACCCATAGATAGATCAGGAACACCACAAAAAACAGGTATACCAAGACTGTGGTGGACAAAGTAACTTTATTAAATACCCCATACAGGAATAATTCCCACTTCCTCAGATCGAGAGTGTGACGGCTGAGATAGTCTACACCTTGACATTTTCAGTGTCTGCAATGAGTTGTGCTGAGAGCGCCAGAAGGTGCCGCTCTGCCCAGGGAAAACAGAAGACTCATTTCCAAAGCCCTCCTGCACTCCCGATGTCCCCCTGTCTTGACATACGTCATACCACTGTGGCAGTTTCTGAGAATATCTTGATCACTCGTGCAAGAGGGCTAGATGAAGACCCATGCCTCAAGATGATTGTCCGACCATGACATCTCATGTCTACTCCACCAGCCTTGAGCTGTCTGCCCCAAACAATGAGGCCCCCCAGCCTGACAGCCTGGCATCCAATGTCATGAAGAGCTACAGAGTATTCACCAGGAACATGCTCTTACGTTGGAGACACAGCACCACCAGTAGACTGCTCACTACTGACAGGAGAAGGAGAAGCTGATGTCACAGTTCTGTGTGCAAGGAAACCAACAAGACTGTAGCGCCTTCTGAAGCAACCTCATATGAGCCCTTGCCCAAGGGACTAAGAATCGGTCATCATCAAGCCCAGTAACTGAAGATAACCCCAAACCTTTGGGGCACACTGGCAGCTAAGCCAGCAATTTGGTCATTCAGCAGTTAGGAAAGATGTTACCTGTGCGGGTATCAAAAAGAGCCCCCAGATGCTCCAAGGATTGGGAGGGCTCCAGATGGCTCTTGCTGTGATTGACAATTCCGCCAAGGTTGCACCACTCGGGGTTTGGCCCAAAAAAGCCAATTATTGAGTTAGGGATGCACACACATATCCTTTCACTGCAGAGCTGTGGCCACAACCTCCATGACTTTGGTAAAGACCTGAGAAACATAGCGAGACTGAAAGGGAGGACACATAATTGAAAAAGCTTACCAAAAATGGCAAAGCACAGGAAGCATTGTTGATCCTCCCAAATGGAGATGTGAAGATATGCTTCTGCCAAGTCCAATAAAGTGAGAAACTCTCCCTACTGTTAGTTTCTGACTTTAGTGCTTCCATTTGAAATTGAGAGACCTTCAGAGAGGTACCGACTCCCTCTTCAGATGCAGAATTGGCTTTATCACAATGAAGTAAACAAGAGTATCAACCTTTGCTCCTTTGAGCAGGAGGCACAGGCACAATGGCTTACAGGCATACAAGTCTCTCCTAGGCAGACTCTCCATGTGGCTCAGAAGCCAAAAAGGTTGTTGTAAAGGCCACAAAGGCAATCTAAATAAGCTTTCTGTACTCTACGGCATATCCATATTGAATGATGCTGAGCACTCAATCGTTGATGATCTGGGTCCACTCCTGGTGAAAAGGTAGAGACGGCCACCCACTGGAGGTAACCTGGAATGGGCCTCCTCTCCATCACTGCACTGAATGGGAAACTGTGGTCCTAGAGGTAGCAGAAATGCAGGCTTGGCAGGCTCAATGGAAGGGCTCAGGCTTGGAACTAGATTTCATATAGGAACTAGACTGTTTGGGCCTGTAACACCAAGAGTCCCTATGAGCATGATAGCGAGGACGGGAAGACCAAGAGGATGGGTCTTTGGGTATATCCCTCCAGTAACCATTGCAACATAAGCTTCTCGAGGTCCTCCCCAAAGAAGGGGCTCCCTCTAAAAGGAACCTTGGACAACTGCATCTTAGAAACCATGTAAACCTCATGACAGAGCCAAAGCCACTGTCTCGCCACTGCAATGTCTTTGGATGCCAACTGGATAGGATCATACATGGTTATCCACCAGGAAGACTGCTGCAAACTCCAGCTGAACTGAAGAGGCGTCCTCTGGGAGCAACTGCACCTACCAGAACTGTGCGGGCTGTCAGAACCCCACAAATGGTTGCCTGGAGAATAAGTTAGGAGGCTGACAACAAAGTCTTCAGAAAAGCCTCCATCTTGCGATCCTGTTGGTCTCTAAGTGCAGCACTGCCCTCCATAGGGATGGTAGTACGCTTAGTGATAGCTCCATTTTCCAAAGGTGGATGCACTTGTGGCAGCAATCTATCCCTATCTGTCTGAGGAACAGCATAAAGCTTACTCATAAAACCTTCACCCCTTTGAGGAGTGTGTCCGGAGAATCACACTCTGCAAGCATCATACTACTAAGGGCCTGCAGAAAGGGAAAAGCCCTGGAGGCCTAGACCCCTGTCAAAATGGAGTCTCCCTGCAGCTTTTCTCCTTCAGCGGGTACATCGGACGGTTGAAGGGAGGTAGCAACCTGAGAGATTAGAACGGTTAGCTCATCTCGCCTGAAGAATTAAGTAGTTATGCTATGAATTGTATTGTTTTAATGCGTTTTTAATTTATGCATGTTATTTTGTAATCCACCTATGTTTATTAAGTGGAATATAAATGCTTTTAAATAAATAAATAAATAAATACAATCAATCAAGGAATCTCTCTCCTCCTCCTTATCCAGGAGGGGGAGTTCACTCTCTTCAAGACCAGCCTCCTGTCTGGAATTGTCCTCATCTGAATCACCTTCCTGCTCAGAGGGTAGGAGTATGTCCTGTCATTCCCCAGGCTCAATGGACAAGCACCCCTTGGGACTGGCCCCTTCAGCTCCTAGATGATAAAGCCATTTCTGCAGCAGGAACGCAGGCACTTTCTGAACATCCTCAACCAAAGACCTTACACTTACGGGCATGGAGTATCCAGCCAACACTGAGAACCTTTGAGCAGGGCCAGTCCCCCTGCCAAAAAGCCTACACCTGCTGAAAAAAAAAAAAAAGGAAAGATTCTGGCAAGAAAAGACTAGTCCTCTGAGATGGCAGTCCCATCACAGCCCCTGCTGCTTGATCCCCTTCTCTCTGAAGCTCTGTCTGGGGCAGAAGCAGCAGGGGTGACTGCTTGGGACTGCAAGCCACATGGTCATAGGTAGATACAGCTTTTCCCACAATTGTCCCAGCACCAGAAGCTGAGAATACCAAGCCCTGGTAGAGATTATGGGACTCTCCCCAGACGGCCCCCCAGATCAGCTGCATAACAATCTCACAGCGTCTTCATCTATTGGACCAGACACTTAATAAAAACTATGCAGTGATAATTTTGGGCCAGCATACAAATAGCTGGAAACTCGGCCAAGCCTCAAGGCAGGGCCTGCTGCTGCATGCGGCTGACTGTAAAGGTATCAATCAGGCCACGCCTAAATTAGATTTGAAATGAAAAAATTCCATTGAACTGGTGCTGTGTAGGGCCAAGGAAAGGCACTTGCAGCTAGAGCAAGGTCCTTCCTCTCCTGTGGGCTGAGGACCGATGCACTGGCTAAATTTTCCTGAGGCCCAATGGATCGGTAAGAGGCCCCTCCCCTAAATTCCCCCCAGGTGAGTCTTCTGCAGGCACACAAAGAAACCTGGCTAAGCCACCCCCCCCCTCCCACTTACCCCTGGAGAGCCCAATTACTCAGAAGCAGAGCAGGGAATCGTGCACTGCTGAAGGCCTGAAATCGAAGATTGTTGCAGTCTTCTTTCTACTGCTTTCTGTCTCTCTCTTTTTTTTTTAAAAAGAATCCTGAAGAATAGCAATTTCTTCTTTCCCTTTATATTTTTTTTAAAGCCTTTCCAGGTGCCTGGGGGGAAGGGAGAGGGAGTAAAGAGAAATACAGAGAAAGAAAGAAAGAAAAAAATCAGGGCCTACAGGCTCAGGTGCTCAACCAGCCAGGGTAACAATGGGGAGTAAGCCTTTACCTCCACCTCCAGTAGGTTATCTGAAGATATGCCCTGGAAACATCTGCTACCTAGTTCCACTGTAGAGGCACCCGAACAGACGGCTGCCCATGAGCTAACACAGAGTCCAAGCTGTACTAATCCAGCATCCACCATCTGCTGGAGACAGAGGAATACCGAGGTGTGCCCCCAGCTGCACCAGTGATATACTCACTGGAAGCTTCTAAGTTTTTCTCTGTCTCTATCATCTGCTGGCAGGGGGACACAACCCACTGATCTGAGCTAGTCTAGTAGGACGACCCAGAATAATAATTTAAAATGGCACATCTGGCATCATATACCTCTAATTCATGGCTTGAGTTAATGTTCAGATGCTGGTAATTGTTTCACTGAACTATGAATATCTGCTGTGCTAAACTTTACTAGGGGTCCTGGAAATAATTTTTGCTTACATAAATTTATGTTCTCCTGATCTCCTTTCGTCCTCAGCAGATAATGTAGATCATGCCAGCTTTCCAAGCCTGGATGTCCTTTGTTCTAAGCCCACAAAACGTTGCAATGGATCTGGTTGCCACACTGCTGAATAGTATGTGTCTGCACTAAGACAACTTCTGCACCCTGATGACTCATAGGGAGCTGGGGAGGTTCTCGGTGCAAAGGCAGCAACACAAAGGCTGGGTCGCTGACACTACATTAACTTTTGCCCTGTGCCACAACGACCTTCAGTGGCAACATCCCACATCCAATCCTATACCTCTTAATAGCTTTATAAAAAGTATTCTAAACACAAGACTAAACACAGCAATATTAATACTGAGGCTTACTAGATACAGATCTCAAAGACTCAAAGCGTGCCTAACATGAACTGCAGCAGTGCCGCACTCTAGCACAAGAGATCAGTCTATACAGTTCAGGGCTAAAGAGTAAAAACAGGTTGATACTTTAGAAACCTACACAGCCGCTTCTGGAGCAGAAAGCCAGGCAATACATATCTACTTCCCCAATGTTTCAAAGGGAGATCAAGTTCATCTGTATTTGCTACAATTTGATTTAGAGTAGCCTAGTAGTTAGAGCAGTGGCCTCTGACCAAAGTGATCAGGGTACAAATCCCACTGACACGCCTTGTGGCCTTGGGCAAGCCACTTAACCCTCCATTGCCTCAGGTACACTTAGATTGGGGACAAGGGAATAAAAAAAGTACCTCTTAGTATACATGTAAACCGCACTGATTCTAAAGAGCGCGGTATAAAAAAGAAATAAATAAAATAAAATAAAATAAAAATAAATAAATCGATCAAGTGACAGCATCAGTATTGGGGTGAGGGGAGGAGAGGTCCTCAAGTTTGTTTCTCAGGAATCCTCCCCCACTTAAAATCTGAAAACCTTTACAGCAGGCTCATGACTATAACTGTTGGGCTGTTGAAAACTTTTGATTTTCAGCAACAGGCTGATGAAGAGAACCTAACTATTAAGCTAGTTCAATTTAAAAAAAAAAAAGTATTTCTTTGTCAAATTACTAGCCTGAAGGCTGTGACCATTTGCTGACTTAGCGCATCATGTTAGTTCACAATGTAGCATACAGTGGTCTGTGTAAATCTATGTGCATGTAACTGAGAATGTGGGTAAATGAATATATGAACTGGGCAGGGGTTTATGCAAAAAAAAATCCCTCATTACCTCAAACAGTTTTAACTAACTGCTTGAAGTTGGCAGAAAGCAGTCCTTCTCTGGTTTGAGACCCTTCAAATGAACTCTCTCTGAATTCATAGCTCAGTGAGTGTAAATGCGCATGTTTAGTTTAGTTTTTTGTTCTTTTTTTTTATAGTCTGTGCAGTCTCTGATAAAAACTGTGTTTAGTAGTAGCCCCCACCATAGGGGATAATTTTGCTGACTAGCATTTTTTTGTGTACAGCTGCAACGATGTTGTCTTGTGTGTCTTACATTAGGCAAATGTAGAGGCATATTTAGGATAAATGTGCACCTGATAGCTCTATGTAGAAAACTGCCGAAGATATGTAGGTGAGCAGAGAATCATTATTACTGAGATCTGTTCCCCAGCGCTGTGACCAAAATGAATAAAGTTTTATTTCTGCAAAAGAGTCTGACTAACTTCCATGACAATATCTTGTATTCAGCTCCTAAGATCTGTTTGTCCTTATTAATGTGCTTCGGTTATGATGGGAACTATGAGGCCAAGAAATGCCAACAGCTTACAAAAGCAAAGGTTTAACAGGTTCTAGTTATAAAATGAAGAGCGCTTAAAGAATTCACTCTGATGAGTTTTTTAAATTTGCTGACATTCTACCATCTAATATCCAGAAGAGGCCTGTGTCACACCTGTGCAATCTCTGTACTGTTCTACGATTTGACAACTATTACTTACCCTCAGTCAGACTACTCTTTCAAGATTCACATTTGCAGGAAATGATGCACATATGGTACATGTGTAATGGGGATGACTGAGAAATCTGTAGATTAGCAAGCCTGGAATTGGGCAGTGGGGAAAGGGGACGAGATGGTTTGTAACTGGAAGTTGTTTTGAGTTTGGCACAGAAGATGAAGGCATCCAACCCCCTGCCCCCAACCACATCCCTGGAGAGGTACAGCAGGAGAGCATTCTTGAGAACGCACACATTTATTGGTAACACATGATACCTTGATATCCCAAAGCAAGGGAATCTCTCCTTATCCTAGGATTCGCTTCATTCACTTCATCCCCACTATTGTACTCAATCTGGTTCAAGCAGGAGGTATGCACATTCCAAACACTGATATCTCACATATTCAAAGATGTGATGCATATTATAATACTCAACTCTGAACCTACTGCTTTGTATGCAATACTGATCTCTATTTTATTCACCAGATCAAGGTTTCTTTGACATTTGACATGGCTTAAGCCAGGGCTATTAGTATACGAAAAAAGTCTTATCTTGAGCGAATAGCTGTAACAAGGAGACTATTCTGTTTGATTAAAAAAGCATTAAGAACCAAGAAAAAAAATGCAGCTCTAATAAATATTAATACATACAACTGCATTCCCATCATCACATTCCAAAGTAAAGTTACTTAATCAGCAAACCTTGCTGTGTGCGTTTCTTGCCAACCTCTGGCAGTTCTCCAGCAGCCACGCAGCAGCCTATCAGTTTACAGTTACAGCAGGCGTGTCCTGCAAGGAAACTGCTCACTGGCAGCGCCAAATGCAATGCTGGAAGGCCCAGCAATAGCAACACTGCAGACTGCATCTGTTCAGCTATACCACGTGTTACGAGGAGGCGGCAGCGAGCCATAAAAGGACAGCGGATATGCTATGGGGGAGTTGAATTCATCTATGCTCGCCGCTGCTAGGGGGAGGCTGGCCGCCGGTTATACTGCACTTTGTATCTGTTCACCATCATCCCATGAATGTTCACCGTGTCACAGATGGTTTTGCATGGCACCATGTCCTCATCCTCGTCTCCGAGAAGCCAGCCCTGAACCACTTCTGCCTCTTCGCTGGTCACATTCCCTTCCAGCCAACGGTTGTGCCAAGCTTCAAACAGTTGATGGCGTTTTAATAAGACAAGGGGCTGCACCTATAAAATGATAAAGACAAAGGCAATTTAAACCAAACATATGTTGTATGTAAACAGAAAAAGGGATTGATGTACCAAGATTTTTCTTCCATTCGGCATCCACGAGAAAACGTTTAACCAGGCACTATGCTTGATGGCTCACAAAATTAGATCCAAACAATGCTTTTTAGGAATGGAAACATGCATGGCTTAATTAGCAAAACAAAATTCAACATGTCTCTCTTGGGGTAACTCTATCCATACAGAACAGATTCAGCATGAGCAACACCAGCACGTCCCGATAGCAGATCCTGACCTTTTCCGGACGGAATTACATCAAACACACAGCTGCTGCCAAAAACTACCAACCATAGGATGGCCCACTGGCAATCCTATCTGAAGCCTGGCAGAAGATCCGGGGTCAACTCCTAGACCTGGTTTCTGCTCCCTAGACTGGCTGGGGTTGGAGGTAGGGTTGCCAGCCATGGCTTAATATCTACTGGTTAAACCTAACATGCAAATGTACTAGGCCCTGGACTGAGCTATTTTCAGTGCTCCTGGCTCATTGCAGTGGAAGGACAGAATAGAGAAAAATCCACAGAAAATCGTGAAAGTTCAGAGACTGGCTTCAATTGAGCTAGAAGTTTAAAAGGAGCAGGAGGAAAACCATGTGGTTAAAAAAAATTAAGAAAGCTCAAGAATAGTAAGCACTGGCAGCTGAGATAGCAACTTTAGCTAAATAGATACTGGAAATTGGGCTTGGACTCTTACTCACGTATGGTTCTAATGCCATATCTGAAATTAAGGAGGAAAACAATAAAATCTTACTGCACCACTCAACCACAAATTCCTCTGACCCAAATAAGAAAAGCATATGGATGAGACTGCTCAGGGGCATGAAAAGCAACAGCATCAGTTAGACCATGACCATATTGGTCTTTATCTGCCGTCATACACTATGTTACTTACTCCGTAAGAGCAACATGGCTTTAAAAGATCAAGGGTGATCAGATGAAGAACTTGTTAATAAAAAACTTAAAAAGTAATGAGCAAAGCAAACACTTAGAAAAAGTATAAAATGTTGAGAAGAGGTGGGGGGGGGGGGGGAGGGGAAGGAAGTACCACTAGTTTCCCCTCAAAGACTCCTGAAGGCATTTTTTCAATTAAAAAGAAAGCCCCGAGGTAGTGAAAAGAAGAAGCAAAGATGAGAAGTCGCACCTGCTTGGCCCGAGGTAGAGCCCCACATCTGTACATGTAATCCTCCGAGTTCATAATGAACATCATTTTGTGTGTGTTGAGCTTGAAACGGCAGTCCATGTTACAGGTGCTCTCCACCCCGATTAGCCTCTTCCAAGAGCTCTTGACTTCATTCTTCATCGCTTTCACTTGCCTACACTGCCACCTGCGGAATTTCTGAATGTTTCTTTACGAGAAAAAAAAAACAAAAAACAGATTACTGAAAACAAGACTGCATTTTTAAATACCATCCTCATCCAGTTCTAGTCATGAATCCATTGTGCACAGCCCCAGCTTCATAGAAGGGAGGTCATGACTCAGAAACCATCCTATCTCTTCCTCCAGGCACTTGCAAAAAGCTAGTGCAGTGCTCTTTGACAGGCCATGTTGCATCACTGCACACAAAATTCATGGCTTGGCCTCTTCTGGCTACATTTCTGCAGCTGATCTAAAGAACTTCAACCTCTTCTCTAGGATTGGTACTGGAGGTGAAATAAACAGACAGGTGCATATATTAGTAAGGTGTACCCTGCCTGAAACCTTTTGGCCCAGGGATGGACAAGTACTTGACGATGCACTTAAATGCACTCTGCAAATGACTAACCATTTGCCTTCTCCACATCATTAATTCATTTCAGAGAAGACTTATACTGAGGGGTTCTGGAAATCCAGCACGTTACTTACAATTAGTGACGATATTAAAGAGATAACTGCACCTGCTGTCCATGAAAAATTTATTATAAATTTAATGATTTGGATTCCATCTCCTCATTCTTCAAGAAGGTGAATGAGACAAAGGTTTAAGAGAATACTACACGGACATGGCAGAGACTATTGAAATGTGTGTTCCCTCCCTCTCCGGATCCTCTTTTTCGGTTTGATTTTAGTTGTGATGAGTAGAATACTGGATTATAGTAGTAAGCAAGGGATTGTGGAGTTGTGGATATAATATGCCGCCTCTGTTCATTTTTTTAAAAATATTCAGCACTGAAAATTCAATAAAGATAAATATGAAAGAGTAACTGCCCGAGCCAGGGTCTGGATTCCATTTTCTCACTGGGGCCCAAAATCTCCTCTTCAGCTCCAAGGTATAAACCTATCAGAAGATGATCCAGACAGGCAGAACTTAGTATGCCCAATAATGTGAGTCCAAGCTTGTCATGCACCAGAAGACCACTTCTAAACTGTTTGTGCCTGATGGTCATATTTTAACTTTATCTGGAGTTGTTCATAAACAGAATACATCATTTATTGAAAGTTATGGAGCAGTAATCTGAGAATGAAAAGGGTACCTATACCAAAATTCCAAATTGGTGCCAATTTTGTCTCTATCTTAGGTCACCCGTGCTGTCTTCATAAGTTCTTTGATAACAACCGCCCACCCCCGCCCCCAGAAAGGTCCCCAACAGTGCACAAATTCTCATACACAAATGTATTCCTCCTATACAAACAGTAAATATATGCATTCTCACACATCTTATAGAACATGTGCATACATTATAACTCTTCCCAAACTACACCCTCAAAATGCTTACATCTCCCCAAATCAAACATCCTAACATGCATTTATTCCATCACACAATTTTAAAACAGCCATTTTTTGCAAGTAGAACATGCTTTACACACAAAAAAGGTTTTATAAAAATTACCTCCTATGTGCCCTGGATCAGCAGGATCTAACACTGTACTACCTTAATGCACATAGGTCTATAGTAAATACAATGGCTTACCGTTGCAAAAACACTGGTTTCAACAAGAATCCATCATTATGACTGTTCTGTGACCCCTCTAAACCAACATACTGTTCCATGTAGTTAGCCAAGTGCTGAAGGAAAATTGAAACGGGAAAAAAAATAGAGGTTTTATTTCCGCCCTTTGCTGTTGTAAGACAGAGAAGTAAGTTTCCAAGCCATTCACTGAATCACAGAGTTGGCATGGTCACATCAGAAAAACAAAAGTTCATCAACCAGACTTCTGGAAAATTTACCAAAGTTCATTTTAACGTAACAAAATAAATATCAATAGAAGCCCAGCCTGTGATAAACTGGTCACCTTTTGTCCCATATACACACACACCCAGAACTGCTAAGGCAGAGACCAAAATGGCAATTGGTTTTGGCATTGATCACAAGGAAAGCAAAGTTGCTTATCTGTAACAGATTATAGGTCTGCAGAATGGGCATGCTTGACTAGCAGAAGTACTCCATTGGGGTGACTGGAGAGGAGAAGGTCTCTACAGAGTTCCTGGGTTGTTGTTTTACGTTTTGGGAGGTTTATCTTTGTGTTTTTATTTGGCCCCATGTTTGTGAGGTGTCCTGTGGTCTGCCCATTTCAGGGAAGTTGGGCTTCTCAGGAAGAAGGCAGATTGATTGCTGTGGCAGGGACCTTCTGAACTTTGTGTTGGGAATATTAAGCATCTTCAACGACTCTGCAATGAGTGCTAACTCCGCTTGGCAAAATACCCAGACTATCCAGGACTCGTCGTCCTGCAGAATCTCTTCTTCCTCTAACTCATCTCCTTCCACCTCCAACTCCGTTTCAGAGTCCAAAATGTCTTGCTCCTCCAAAGGCAGGGACTGCTCCCACCAGTTCACTTCCAGTCATGCCGTTTGGATGACGCCCCATCCACCACTGGTTCTTTTGTAGATGCAAGCCTTTCCCTACCTTGCTCAGGCGGCGAGGACTGGCTCTTTGCACCCCCCCCCCCCCCGGTTGCCTCATGCAGAACGCCCTATGCCTAAGGAAGACTAATTCAGGCGAAAAACCACCTGGTCCACTCTCACCTCCTAAACCCGGAGATGTGGGAGGGACCAGGAGAGGAAGGTGCTTTTCTGTAAGGTTCTAGCAGAGGTGGAGCGGTTGTGCAAACCCTAACCACACCTGCTGCTAAACTCTGCTCCTCCTAGGCATGTGGAACAGTCCTCTCACCTCCCAAGGAGACTGTGCACCCCAAACACTCTCCAGTGCTCTCCAGTAGGCCATGTTCCACCATCCCAGCCTCCTTCTCGCAGCTGCGGCAAAAGCCCATCTCCAAGACTGATCACCTGCGGACTCTGCAAGCCACACACTGTGGCCTTGTAAGCATGGCCTTTTCCTGCCCTCAGAGAGCGCAAAGAGGCTCCTGCCGTGAAATTCAAAACAAGAAAACACGAGGTCCTCATTGAACGCTCAGCAAATTCTCCTTCACCTCTCCCATACACTGAAAATTGTGCTGCTTTAAAATGGCACACTTGCCACGCTGCAGAAATGCTGAAAAAAAACCTCATGCGGTTCAATGCAGGGAGAGACACTGAAAACCATGCTGTCTATAACCCTATCCCTGGGCTGGAAACTGTATCTGACTGTCCCCGCTGTTCAAGCCCACTCACCAGCAAACAAAAGAACCGCTTCTGCCCTTCCCTCTTTTTCCTCACGCTCAGCCGCTGCAGCCGGCTTCAATGTCGAGTCGGGAGTGCAGGTGTGCTTTTACAATGCTACCTTCAGCCCTTTGCTCCAGCCGTGGCTCCTCACCTGGACACGGGTTCGGGAGCCGTTGATGCTTCTTGGCTGTGTAAAGCCCACAAGTCCCCTCTTTCTTACCGGGGGGGGGGGAAGGGGGTGAGGGGGGGAGAAGGAGAGGTCCCTCTTATTTTTTTCTTCCTTATATTTCCTGCCTCTCTTCTACACGGGCCCCCAAAGGCACTGCTCCCCCCTCTTTTTTGTTTTTTGAAACTGAATCAAAGAAGACCTAATCTAAAAGAAATACAAATCAAAGTAACTAGCTAAAAATCACTCCTCAATTGTCTCTTCAGTGAGTCCAGCCTTTCTGGACCACTCCCTCAACTGCTTGGAGACTGAGCTTACTGGGGCTGGAAGGAGGAGCTCGCTGCCTTAGTACACTGATGTCATAAAAAGATGACATGCTCAGTCTCCAAGCTGCTGGATGAGGTTGACTACCAAGAGGTGCGGGTCTGGACTGTAGGAACGATAAGAAACAAATCGGTTACTGTAGGTATTTCACTGTCCCCAGAGGGCTTACAATGTAAGTTTGTACCTGAGGCAATGAAGGATTAAGTGACTTGCTCACGGCCATAAGGGGGGGGGGGGGGGGAAATCGGTGGGATTTGAACACTGGTCTTTCTGATCCCAGGCTGCTGCCCTAACCACTAGACTACTCCTTCACTCCTTTGAAACCTGAAAGGCCTATCCCATTGCTGTCCGAGCTGGAGGAGAAAGACAACACAGACGAGAGCCCCTGTAATTCACTGGATCCATGGCCAGCCCCAGAGTTGGTTTAAGGTGCTGGCACCCTAAGCAAACCTTAAGCTTAACACCCCTCCATCCAGCTGTCAAAATGTATTGTTTAGCTTTGAATGCCCTGCTCTTTGCTGCCCACCTCCAAAGAAAAAAAATTGATGCCCTATGTGACCACCTGGTTTGCCTAATGATTGAGACGACCCTGAATGGACCAGTCCTGGAGGGGTGGACTGTGGAAGCACATTCATGCCTCACTGTGGTGGTTGGTGTCCAGTCTGCTTCACTAAAGTGGATGCCATCCTTTTTTTGTGAGCAGACAGAGAAGGAAAGCAGTGCCAACAAGTGTGCCTGCATTGTCTCCTACATGTCTGCAGAGAAAATACCATCTTGCATAAAAAACAAAGGTTTTTGAGCTTTGCTCTTGCAAGCACCAAAGAGGCAATTCTAAAAATCATATTGTATTACAAGTCCCACGGACATGAATGCTGAACCATGTGATCCATGTCTGTGCATCAATTTAAGGAAGTGGGGAGCATTTATCCTTTTTACTGTGAAAGGTACTTAAGACTGAATGCCTGGAAGGCAGATTTCAAATTCTGTCTCACATGTTTTACCCATGGAAATGGTCTGTTTTAAAACTGCCTGCTCTGTATGCAGGTAAAAGCAAGCACACTGCAGAACACGCAAACCTTTATCCATATTGAGGGGACAGGTATTTTGTAGTTTCAGAAGTACCCGCATTGTATTTATTTATTTAACATCTCTCTTTGCTGCCACATCACAATGCTCTTGGCATGTTATAATAAACAATCCAGTAGACTTACATCATATCAAGCACACAGAATATATACAATTAAGTAGACACACATCCTAGCATTTAAAATTATAATTTGAAAGCTTGTGCAAAAAAATAAGTTTTCAATTTCTTACAAAACTCCAGCAGATCCTTTATATGCCTCAGATCAGAAGGAAATGCGTTCCACAAATAAAGTGAACTAACAGAAAATACTCGCCGAATTGTCTACCAAGTCCCCTTAGTCGCTGCTGGCAATATCAATGAATTATTCTAACACTGCCAAATTGGCTTCACTGAATTATAAAATTGAATTAAGAGTGTCAAAACTCTAATGATCAGAAAAAAGCATGTGCACAAAAAGTAGCTAGAAGTGTCTGCTATTACTTTTTCCTTTGGCTATTTGCAAAGAAAAATATATTTTCATTTTAAAAACAAGCCCAAAATCCATATGTAAAAAGCACCTTCTATGCACGTCGGGCAACTGGGAAGTGCTGTGCGCCATGTCAGTGCATAGCCCGCCCCCCTTCTGCCTAATCCAGATTTTTAATGCCTGGGTCATATGAGGCACACAACCCAGAAGCTGCAGGAGCTAGCCGGGTAGCAGCGCAGAGGGCTAAGCGGCTTTCCTCTGCCCCGGCTCCGCCCCAGAATGTCCCTAACATGGCCTGATGCTAACTGCATAGCATCTGGGCGCGTTAGGGACAAATCCGGGATTTTCAAAGGGTACTACCCGTGTAGGTGCCTCTCAAAAATCCTGGATAAGGCATTTACACAAGTAACTAGGGTGGTTACCTGTATAAACGCCTTCGAAAATCGGACCAGTCTTCTCTACAGTGGCTTGCTAATGAACAGCAATCACGCATGAAAGGCAATACGTCAAAGGAATATGAGAGCACTTCATGCTACTGAATGTGACTATATAAAAGATACCTGTCCACTGGGTTCTGGGCTGAACTCATTAATTCATATCAGAAAGGATACAAACATGGTATATGAACCTTCAGAGTCCTTATCTGATCCTTACCTGAACTTCTAGAGGATCTTCTGTTTGTACTTCTTCTGTGTCCAGCAATTCGATGGTCATTATTAACTGCCGTTTTCTCTGTAAGAACATTACCTAGGAGGCCACAGAACAAATTTAACTGATCAGCAAAATCTCCCTACTGCCATATTGTTGCGTTCTTTACAGCACTGAATAATCAAGGTGCCGGTTCTCTTGCTATCATGATGGCTGCTTCATGGGTATTTGGAATAAGTAAAGTTAGGTATCTGACTGCACTAAGTCAAGATCTAGGGAATCTGCCTTTTATTTTTTGGTTGGCTTCAGATGATGCAGCCCTTCTATAGATCACCTTGGGGGGGACACCATACCAGAAGTTGCGACTTAACCCAATTCTCTTCCATTGGCTCCATCATCACTTTAGCACAGTTACTTACCTGTAACAGGTGATCTCCGGAACAGCAGGAATTAGTCTTCACACGTGGGAGACGTCGCCGACGGAGCCCGCACGGGAATGCTCCCCAGCATCCAATCAGAAGGCCTTTGGGAGCATACCCCGCGCCTGCGCGGTGGCTTCCCGCCCTTCCTACTGCCTTCTCCCCAGTTGAGTTTCATAGCTGAGCCAGAAGGAGAGGAGAGGAAGGAATAGATACAAAAAAGAGATACAACTCCTAGGGGAGGTGGGCGGGTTGTGAAGACTAATTCCTGCTGTTCCGGAGATCACCTGTTACAGGTAAGTAACTGTGCTATCTCCAGGAACAAGCAGGAATGAGTCTTCACACGTGGGGACTCCCAAGCTGAGGATGCACGGGGAGGTCCCATAAGCGCAGCCCAGGACGGGATGGCATTTGCCCAGCCTAAATCCCCGGCATCCCCTGAGGGATGGAGGGCAGGAGTTGAATAGAGGAACAGCGAATCTACAGACTACAGAGGGAGTCTTTAGAGTGCAGAACAGATAACATTAAGATACAGCAAAAAAAAACCCAGGCTACGGGAAGAGTAGCCAGAGGGATGCACAAATAGTATCAGTAAGCATTTAATGAGTAAATGCCCTAGTACCATGTACAGCTTACCGGCCACTAAGTTTTAATGAAGTAATGGTGTGGAACCCCGTAGGGCTTACCTACCGGGTTGCCGGAAGCAGACCTGTGGTGAAGGCACCGTAGACGCAGTAGCGAAGTCGTCAAGGAAACTTCGCCGCAGCGAGGAGGAAGCTCCAAATCCGGAAGGCTAGGAGATCCAGGCGTCAGCTGGGTCAGGAGAAAGACGGCAGGTCTTCCAGGAGGCTTAGTGCAAGCTGAGCACTCCCTTAGGAGTAGAGTCCAGAATTCAGAGGACTAACAGTAGAAGACTGGCCGAACCAGAGAACCCATTCCGGAGAAGAGTAGGGGTGCACCCCGGAGCAGAAGGAGTACACAGGCTACCATAGCGAGAGATAGGGAGACAAGAGTCCGAGCCCCCGGGAGGAGGACCTAACTGAAAAGGAGCTGTAGACTCCACAGCGGTAGAGTACCACCAGTCCGCGGTCCGATCGAGGAATAGGCAGGCAGACTGGCCGGACCCCGGGGGGGGGGGGGGGGCGTGAGTACCGGCCATAGGGAAAAAGGCAGTATAGCACAGGTACTGCGGGCATCCCCCCCAATATGCGCCTATCGCGCAGGAGATATCCAGTATATCTAAGCCGGTGGGCAAGAGGGCGCCCACTCCGGTACTAATGCAGGTATGTCGAGGGGCCTACCTCCCTGCGCATCACCCTGGTAAGGCGGATCTGCCATCGATCCACAGAGCGTCCACCTGGAAGGTGGCAGCAAGATCCGTCAGTAGAGGGATCTATTCCAGAGGACAAGGGCAGATCGGCGAACCAACAGCGCGGTAGCGTGGGGGACAGGGGATAGCATCAGTCTGGTAGAACGCCACAGGGGCTGGAGGCCCTATATGTGTCCCCAGGACCTGCACGCAGAAACTCGCCCCCCCCCCCCCCCGCACAGACGGGGGACAGGAAGGTAATTCCGGTACGGAAGCAATCAGCAGGGGGATACCGGCTGAGAAGGGTTCGGAGACGTACCGAAGGGTAATAAGTTGGCCGTTGGCCATAGCTATCACGGAATAGAGGTGGTCTCCCTACCAAAGGAAGGAGAATACCCGAACCCCTAGATAAGCCTCCGAACCATTTGCAACTGAACGAGCCCCCGAGCAGAGCTCAATTTTTAAACGTCCGATAAGAGGGTTAAGTGCAGGCAGCCGCCTGCCTGAGCCTAAAAATGCTTAGAAGGAGAGTCCTGGCGCGGGCCCGGGGGCATCAACCCGGGGTGAGAGGCCCCTTACCTGGGCGCGCCTGGAGGGTGGGCGGAGGTCTGATATTTCCTCTTCCTAGAGAGGCGTTTACCGCCGCCGTGGGGCCGGGCCCTAGGCTGGCTGCTAACCCTGGGAAGGATAGCGAAGCACTGTGCGACCTGACGCAAGGCTTCGCTGTTGAAGAGGTGATCTCCATCGCAGGGAGAATTACCCAGGTTGTGCTGTGCCCGTCTACACAACTCGGACGCCTGCAGCCATGCTGTACGGCGTGCTCTAATGGCAACAGCAGAAGCTCTGCTGACCGACTGGAAGGAGTCCAGCGAAGCATGAGAAAGGAACCCGGAGATATTCCTGCAGAGATAAAGGAGCAGGTAATATTCAAAGGCCTTGGTCGCCGATACAAAGAGGGATAACCGAGACAACCTCTCGGTGACCTCCTGCAGCGACAGACTCATATAAAATATATATGAGATAATTCTGGCCGTCAGCATAGACGTCTGGAAAGCTTGACGTCCTAGAGTATCTAGCGTCTTTGAGGCGCGGCCTGGGGGGCGAGAAGCATGCTTCTCCTTGCTTCCGGCCTTCCTCAGTGCCGATTCCACCACAATGGACCGATGTGGAAGCTGGTGCTGCCGAAAACCCGGGGACGGAGGCACCCGGTAAAGAGCCTGCATCGCAGTCGACGGTGCCGGAACCCTCAAAGGCGACCGCCAAGCCCCCAGCAGGAGATCCTGCAGGGAGGGATGCAGAGGAAGCATCACGGCTGCCTGTTCCTCAGGGCCCGGGGTAGGGATGGCAAGCAAGTCTGCCATGTCAAGGAGGAAATCCTGAAAAGGTGGCTCTGCCGGAGGAGTTATGGCGGGGGAGGCTGCCAGGGCACACAGAGGCCGCTCGGGCCGATGCCCGCTAGGCATAGGAGGGGACCAACCGTCCCGGATCGGGGCAGTCCCCATGGCGTCGTCGGCTCCTGGGATTGATTCCAAACTAGGCATCGAAGGGGTCGATGGCACCGAGAGCACCGCAGGAATCGGCCTCGGCCCCGAACACGGGGGTGGCGCTGCTCCCTGCGATCGAAGCGGTTCCGCGGCCGCCGGAGGGCAGGGGCCAGCGGTCTCCGCTCTGCGTCGCGGGAGGGGACAGGGACCGATCCCGAGACGTGTAGTGTCCAAGCTTTCAAGGCTGGCTACCGACTCCAGGCTGGGCATCGAACCGAGCGAGGAGATCGACTCCCTTCCAGAGGGCCCCGGCGGGGGCGACCGCGCCGTTGGTGGAAAACCCGGAGCGCGGATCAGAACCGCGCCAATTGGTGCCGCGAGCATCACGGGTCCCCGAGGGCGGAGCTCGGTGGAGAGGGGGTCATTCGACGCCTGCGCCGATGTCGATCGGAGGGCACTGCCCGAAGCCGGGCTCCCTCTCGCACCCGTTCGACCCGGAGAGAAACCCTCCCGGGGCATACGGCCCGTCCCCGAGGGGACCCCGGTCACCCGACGACGAGTCCCTGCGGGGGTGCAAAGCCCCTGCGCCGACGTCGGTGTACCGCTGCGGGGCGGCGCAGATCCAGATCGGATCGGATCGAAGCGGTCGAAGGCCCCGAGGCCCCTTCTCTAGGAAAAAACGGGGCCCTTGACGACCGCGTCGATGCCGGGGAGTCGTCCGAGCGCTGGCCGACACACCCCGAGGTCCCCGGGGAAGGTCGATGGCGGCCCCTCGTGCTCAATGCCCCTGTCGTCGCCGGCGGAGCGGCGCCGCCCGAACCTGGTACCACCCTTGCGCAGGGCTGGGAAAACGGCGACCCGGCGCGGGTCGAAGCGAGCGGCCCAGAGGGGAGGGAGGCCCGATGACCATCCCCGGCGCGGGGCGGAACCACCGACGCCCGCGTGCTCGAAGCGGGTACTACCCCCGTGCATGACCTGAACATAGGGCCGTCAGACCGTGTCGAGTCGATCGGCCCCCGAGGTAGGGAGGACAGCGGCCGGCGATCCCCGGTGAGGAGCGGGTCACTCGACGCCGATGGGTCGGCACCGCCCAAGGCAGATACCGGTCCCCTAGGAAGGCCATACTGGCGCGAGTCGGTCGGCCCCGGAGGCGCCGAGGACCTCAGCCGCCAATCCCCGGTGAGGAGCGGAACGCTCGACACCGACGCCGAGGGGTCGGTACCGCCCGAAACGGGCACCGCCCACGCGCATGGCAGGGATGGAGGAACGCCAGGCTGGACCGAGTCGATCGGCCCCAGAGGCGCCGAGGACAGCAGCCGACGATCCTCGGTGAAGAGCTGAGCGCTCGACACAGACGCCGATGCCGGGGGCTCAGTACCGCCCGAAGCAGCTACCACGCCCGAGCATGGCTTGGATGTAAGGATGTCAGACCCGGTCGAGCCAGTCGGCCCCGAAGGCACCGAGGACACCGGCTGACGATCCCTGGCGAAGAGTGGAACACTCGACGCCGACGCCGATGCCAGGGAATCGGCACCGCTCGAGGCGGGTACCTCCCTCGGGCATGGCTCGGGAATGTTCTGTGAGGAACGAACCTCAGGAACATCCCGAAACCCCGTAAATGCTTTGGAGCCCGAGGACTCCCGCCGGGGTATATCAGCCAAGGAGGACTTGAGGGGTTGGCCGGAGCCATCGCCATGCCTCGCATGAGACTTGCCCCTCAAGACTCGGCTAGTCGTAACAGACTGTTGTGTGGTTACCTGATCCTGGAGAGAAGAACAACCCGACGACCGCGCCCTGGGCGCGAAGACGTCGTCGAGGGATACCCGAAAGAGGGAGGGTCTTCTGCCGACACTGCAGCCCGGGGAATCCGGGAAAGAGGGGTCAGGCCCCACACAGGAGAGGCACCAGGCATTGGAGTCCACGTGGAAAATGGAGTCCCCGCCATGAGGCTGGGGGGAAGAAGGCTCCATGCCCCGGTCCTCAGCGCCCGGAGGGGGCGACGAAAATTAAATGAAAATAAAGAAAGGGGAGGGCACGGAGGTGCCACCGTCAGCGGGAAAGCCGCGACTACAGAAAAACAGAAAAAAATTTCTGCGGTGGCAGGAGGGACGTCCTGCCTGCTCCGCGGAAAACGAAAAACTGGGGAGAGGCAGTAGGAAGGGCGGGAAGCCACCGCGCAGGCGCGGGGTATGCTCCCAAAGGCCTTCTGATTGGATGCTGGGGAGCACTCCCGTGCGGGCTCCGTCGGTGACGTCTCCCACGTGTGAAGACTCATTCCTGCTTGTTCCTGGAGATAACATGTTGCAGTTCACTTACTGTGGCCAGCCAGGCACGCGTTACCTTTGGAAGAGCTATCAAGAGGTAAATCTGTGCTTAAAATTAAAGGATCCACTACATAGGTGTAATTTGTGCATTTTCATCATGATCAAATGAAACTAACCAAAAGTCAATTTTCTGAACTGTCCTCTCCATAAAAAACATCATCCCTGTCACTGTCCATGTTGGCAGATTTCACTTTTCCAGTGTCTTCTCTCTTTTATACAAGATAGAGATACATTTGTCTTTAAAAAAAAATTTCTCTGCTCCAAATTTCTGATCCAGTCACATAGATTTTAGGTAAATAAGTTACACACAGAAATGACATTAAACACTGCCTGAGTACTGCAGAATTTGGGGAGTCCTGGGGATGTTCGCACCCTTAAAGAGCCAGGTGATGAGATGGTAGGAAGCTTGTGTCATTTGATATATCTTTCAGTCTGATTTCTTTTAAAGATATTTATTATCTTAAAAATGATTTATTTTGAAAAAATTATTTTGAGTAATCTTAGTACCACTGATTTTACACTCTTTTCAAAAGCCACTTTGGGCCTGCGAGAGGAATGCGAATATACACTTAAGATTTTATTTGTTCATGCAGGCCTCTGGACTTGTCCTGAAGGTCTAGTTTGTTTTTTGGTGGCTTATGCCTGTTAAGAGTAAGAGTAAAATAGAGTAGGGTGGGATGGGGGAGTGATTTTATGTTTAAGATGTTGGTTGTGGTTTGTCTGTTTTGCTATACATGTTTTTATGTACACTGCATTGATTGTTTTTTTAACTGGAACTGTGGTTTATAAACTGTAAATAGAGGATACAACTTATTTTTTGATTTAAAAAAAAGCACATGACAATTGAACAATGAATATATGCATGTGTATGTACATATTTATAAAATTAACCAAATGAAAGGTGAAATTTTACTTACCTGATAATTTCCTAAAATACACAGATCTATTAGCTTTAACCCAAAGAATTCCTCAAAATTTACAGAATTTCCCCAGCAGGTAAATACTTACAAGTGCAGATTTCTTTACAGCAGTAGCAGTCCCCTCTGGTAGTCCTTCAAGACTCTCTTGGATGATTCCTACAGCCCTTGGTTTGATAGAGGGAGCCACAAGGCCTCCACACAGACAGTTGCCTGGAGACTAAAGCAAGAAGACCAAGAAAACAGCTTTCAACAGAGCCTCCACTTTAGGGTCCTGCTGATTCCTGAGGGCTGCACCGCCCTCTACCAGGATAGTGGTGTGCTTAGGGACTGTTGCCACCAATGCACACACTCTAGGAAAGCACAGCCAGCTATCTATATCAGTATGAGGAAGGGCATTAGGGGGGCATCAGGACCTGTGGAAATGGAGAAATCCTGAAAGGCCTACTGGCTGTAGGTTCAGATCGCTTTTCCACTTCACCTTCTCCTCCGTGAGCCCCTCTGCTATCTGGAGGGAAGATGAGATCTTAAAAATCAAGGTTGACAGCTCATCCTGTCTAAAAAAGGCAAATGACCAGGGAGTCATTTAATTCTTCTGAGGAAGACAACTCTCCTTTCTCTAAGCTTAAGCTGTTTCCGGAGCTCTCATGGACAGAATCGTGCTTTTGGTCACTAGGCAAGGACAGAATATTGACACTCCAAGGTCTCAACAAAGGTGAAGTGCGAACCGTCAAGGTCCACTGAGCCCCGTCACCTCCCCTAGCCTGGAGCACATTTTCAGCAGAACCATGCTTCCTGAGGGGTCCCCAGTGGATAAAGGACCTGCCAGCTTCTGGGCTGTCAATCTTAAGGACTCTTTTGGAGTGCCTCTGAGAAGTACTGGGGGCCTCTTGCCAAACAAAGCACCATGCCTGGTACAAAATGTCAGGTGAAATTGGCCTGGAAAGGGAGGTAGTGCATTCTGGGCCAGCTTCTCCACCAGGTGTTAAGTCAAACCTCCCCCCCCCCCACAAAGACATGTAGGAGGCATGGGGGGGGGGGTCAGCAAGGGGTTGGAGTCAGCATGGTCCAGGCAAAATGGCAGCTGTTCCTGCCATTGGCAGAGCAACAGGTCGCTGAGGGAAAATGTGCTGTGGTTGCCCTGATGAGGAAGGCATAAGGAGCACCTCAGTATGCTCCCCCCAAAGGTCTCCAGGGTTCAAAGCACAGGAATCACACTGAGTCAATTAGTATTGTCCAACAGATGAGGCACTGGTGCCTGTGGCTCAACATGCATGCTCCCAGCCGCATGGCTAAACCACATGTCAGGCCAGCTTTGGCCACACCATAGCCAAGGAGATCACGGCTGGAAAGCTGAAGATTGGAGACTAAGCTGTGAAGACCAGGATGGGATGCCTGCCATTATAATTGCTCCCTGTGGGTACCCCCCCTCCAGCCACTGGATGCAGCATGGGAAGGAGAGAATTAGGCCCAAGCACTGACCCCCAGCCCCATGGGAGTCCAAAGTGGCAGGTGCAGAGCAGAAGCAAACCAAGACAAGTTAAGCTGGCATAGAAAGAGGTCTCTGGCCTCAGCCAGATGCAGCAAGAGTCCCCGCAGAACTCACCCCAACAGGATTCTCTGTGCTTTTTTTTTTTTAAACAATAAAAGGCGCACACGGAGGAATAGAGGAGGAAAAGGAAGAAAAGTGGGAAAAGACTAGCAGCAACAAAGAAGGCTGTGTCATGGAAGCCAAGGACAGTCCTCCATAAAGCTTCAGGCCACGTGCGCTCAACTGGTCAGAACTAACAGAGCACTGCCCTCCCTCCTCCAGGCAGGAAATCCAGCAAGAAATCTGTAGATATGCCCTGGAGACATCCTCCCACAGAGTTCCACTGGAAAGGCGAAAGGTGCCCAAGAGCCACCAAATCAATGCCATAACCTTAAACTGCACCAGTACAGCAACACCATTTGCTAGAGAGAAATACTGAAGGGTACCTCTAGCTGCACCAGCAGTAGCACCAGTGATCTCATCACTGGCAGCTTCTAATCTTTCTCCGTCTCCATTATTTGCTGGAAGGGGAACACAACCTATTGGGGTCTAGACTGGTCTAGCAGAATAAGGATTTTAAATAGTTCATCATTTAAACATTAAGGGCGAAGGCAACTGCATCAACTCTGTTCATAAGTATGACAGTGGGTGGCCAAAAATGGCTCAGCCTGCCTCAGCATGTGGGTGGGCAGAAGCACCACACAACCTGCTGTAAGTCCTGAACTGAACTGCAATGGGAGTCACTCTCCTCAGCCACAGCCCACCTGTCCTGACTACTAATATTAAACAGTTGAGGCTTCCGGTATGAGCATCTTCGAGAGTGGAAGTGCTTAAGAGGGCTCTGTCGTTTTACCTCCCTATAAGCTGGAAAATTAGGTAGCAAGAAGTATACCCCCCTCCATGGTGAGAGCTGAGATGCTGAAAACAGTGAAGATCAAACCATCAAAGACGATTGTGGCGTTGTATGCCTCTAAAAATAAACCTGGGGGTAATGCTGTAGCGGGACTACAGGGCCCGGTCTCGCCGGCCTCTGACAGCCAGCGCAGGGGATGCGAACGGAGGAGAGACGGACCTTCTGACCATATTAAAGGAGATCAGAGACTCAAACAGAAATTGTGGAAAAAGTGCTTAGCAAGATTGAGGAAATGTTTGCAGCGATCGGAGTGCGGTTGGAGGAGGTGGAGGCAAGGATCAGGAATACGGAAGACGCCCAGGCACGGGTGGGGAAAGCACAGTTACTTACCTGTAACAGGTGATCTCTGGGAACAGCAGGAATAAGTCTTCACATATGAGTACGTCGGTACCGACGGAGCCTGCGCGGGAACGCTCCCCAGCTTCCCAAAAAGGAAAGCTTTTGAGAGCATCCCACAGCGCCTGCGCGCTGCCTTCCCGCCTTTCCTAACCAACTCTCCTCAGTTCGGTTTAAAGCTGAGACAATAGAGAGAGAGAGGAAAGGAAAGATAGAAAAGAGATACAACTCCTAGGGGAGGTGGGTGGGTTGTGAAGACTTATTCCTGCTGTTCCCAGAGATCACCTGTTACAGGTAAGTAACTGTGCTATCTCCAGGAACAAGCAGGAATGAGTCTTCACATATGGGGACTCCCTAGCTGAGATGCCTGGGAGATCCCCAAGGATATGAGACCCTGAAAGGGGTCTGCGTCCTCCTATGGATCTCAGGCATCCATCCAGGGAAGGAGGGCAGGAGTTGTTTAAGAATGGAACAGGTGTCTGAGGACAGCCTGACCAAACAAGGCATCCCGGCGGGAATCTTTGTCCAAGCAGTAATGGGCTGTGAAGGTATGAACAGAGGCCCAGGTGGCTGCTCGACAGATCTGGTCGATGGACACAGAATTTAGATGAGCCATAGAGGTGGCCATGGCCCTCACATTATGAGCTGTGACATGGCTCTCCAGAGAAAGGTTCTTACTCTGGTAGGCGAAAGAAATACACTGAGCAATCCAATTGGACAGTGTTCTCTTAGAGACTGGAAGTCCCAAGTGAGAAGGATCAAAAGCAACAAAAAGCTGGGAAGACTTTCTATGTTACTGTGTCCTACGTAAGTAAAAAGCAAGAGCTCTTTTACAATCCAGAGTATGAAGAATCCTCTCTGCACTTTATGCATGAGGAGCTGGAAAAAAGACAGGTAAATATACCTCTTGATTAAGATGAAAAGGTGAGACCACTTTAGGCATAAAGTGTGGATTTGTCCTAAGGACTACCTTGTCATGATAGAACCTTGTATAAGGTGGATTAGCCACTAAGGCCTGCAGTTCACTGATGCGGCGAGCAGAAGTGACTGCAATGAGGAAAATAACCTTCCAGGAAAGAAATTTCAAGGAGGTAGTGGCTAAGGGTTCAAAAGGTGGCTTCATAAGCTGACCAAGAACCAAATTTAAGTCCCATGCCACCGGAGGAGGCCTAATGGGAGGTTTAGTTAAAGTTAGGCCTCTCATGAATCTTGAAATAAGAGGATGAGAGGAGATAGGTTGTCCATTGATGGGCTTAAGGGATGCTGCAATAGCACTCAAATGGACTCTTACTGAATTTGTCTTAAGTCCTGCATTGGAGAGATGCAGGAGATTTTTATTTATTTATTTATTTAGACAGTTTTGTATACCGCCTTATCCTTCAATCAAAGCGGTCACAACACAAGTGGGGGATACATTTAACACGTGGGGATATGAGACACACACACTAATACTTACAGGGAACATGGGCAATGGAGGGTTAAGTGGCTTGCCCAAGACCACAAGGAGCACCTGTGGGACTAGAAACCCCAGTCCTTCCAGCCCAAGGTTGCTGTCCTCTAGTGGGATTTGAACCCCCGACCTTCCAGTCTCAAGTACCTTGCCCCAACCACTAGGCTACTCCTCCCTAGGCTCCTCCCTAGGCTACTCCTCCCTTCTTTAACAAAGAAGTTAAAGGTAGTGCTAGAGGGTCAAGACCCTTTTCAGCACACCAAATGGAAAATCTTTTCCACTTAAACGCATAGGAACGCCTGGTGGAAGGTTTCCTGGAAGCATGGAGGATATCCTTCACCTGCTGAGAAAGATTCAAGTCTTGAAGGTCTAGGCCTTCAGTAACCAAGCTCTGAGGTGAAGGGACTTGGGGGGTTTGGGTGCCACAAAGTCCCTCCCTCTTGAGACAGAAGGTCTGGAGCAGCTCCCAAGTCCAGGGAGGGGGCTTGGGAGAGATGCAGAAGCAGAGGGTACCACACTTGGCGTGGCCAGCGTGGAGCTATGAGGATCATAGATCCTTGATCCCTCTGGAGTTTGAACAGAGTCTTGGGAATCAAGGGAATGGGTGGAAAGGCATACAGGAAGCCCTGACCCCAATGAAGGAGGAAGGCATCCTTGGCCTGAACCCCCTGACACGGAATTCTGGAACAGAACAGGGGAAGTTTGGCATTCCACGGACTTGGAAAGAGGTCTATGTCTGGGGTTCCCCATTCTTGAAAGATTCTGAGTACCTGATCCATGTGCAGGGACTATTCGTGTGGAAGCAGAACTCGACTGAGTCTGTCTGCCCAATAATTTTGGATTCCTGGGAGATATACTGCCAGGAGATGGATTTGATGCTCTCTGGCGAAGGCCCACAATCTTAGAGCTTCGTTGCAAAGCGACAGAGAGCCAGTTCCTCCTTGCTTGTTTATATAAAACATAGCTACTTGATTGTCCGTATGGATGAGGACTGTCTTGTAGCTGAGGAGGGTATGGAAGACCTTGAGAGCTAGAAAAACTGCTCGAAGCTCCAAGTGGTTGATATGAAGAGAGGTCTCCAGAGGGGACCAAGTGCCTTGAGTGGAGAGGTCCTGTAAATGAGCTCCCCAACCTGTCTGGGAGGCATCTGTTGTGAGGGTTGCTTGGGGCAACAACTGTTGGAAGGGGGACCCCAGCAACAGATTTTGAGTGGACATCCACCATTGGAGAGACCAAAAGAGACGTTTGGAGGTTGCTATTTGGTCTGAGAGAGCTCCTGAAGCTTGAGTCCACTGGGTGGACCAAGTCCATTGAGCTGCTCTCATGTGTAGGCGAGCATAGGGTACCACATGTACTGTGGAAGCCATGTGGCCCAGCAGTTGTAGCATCTCCCTGGCAGTTAAGTGGCTCTTTGACTGAATCTGGGAGGCTAGCTGCACTAGACGTTGGCAACGGGCCTGAGGAAGGTAGGCCCTTGCAGTGGTGGTATCCAACCAGGCCCCTATGAATTCCAGGGACTGAGTAGGGATGAGCTGGGACTTTGGGAGGTTTACCACCAATCCCAGATACTGCAGAATGCGCCTTGTGCGGTCCAGGGAAATCTGGGCCTCTGACTGAGATGGAGCTCGAATGAGCCAGTCGTCCAGGTATGGGAAGACAAATATTCCCAGAGTGCGTAGAAATGCAGCAACTACTGCCATGCTTTTGGTGAACACTCTTGGGGCAGAGGCCAGACCGAAAGGAAGCACTCTGTATTGGTAATGTTTTCCTTGGAAAAGAAAACGCAGGAATCTTCTGTGAGATGGATGGATGAGAACATGTGTGTACGCATCCTTGAGATCTAGAGAACAAAGCCAATCCTGACTTTGAAGGTATGGAAGGACAGTGCCCAGAGAAAGCATCTTGAACTTCTCCCGGCATAGAAATTTGTTCAATTCTCTGAGATCTAGAATGGGTCTGTATCCCCCTGTCTTCTTTGGAATGAGAAAATAGGGGGAGTAGAACCCTGACCCTTGTTGAAGAAGAGGAACTTCTTCTATTGCCCCTTGGGCAAGAAGGGTAGTTATCTCCTGACCTAGAAGGTCGAGAAGAGATGTGGGAGAATTGAGGTGACTCACCATGGTGTGGGGAGGAAGGTCTGAGAAATGAAGTTTGTAGCCCTTTCTTAAGATGGAGAGGGTCCACTGCTCTGATATGATTTGCTCCCATCTGGGAGCAAAATGAGCTAACCTTCCTGGAATGGTGAGAGGTTCTGGCTGTGTTAAAGCCAGAAAGGCTAAGTTCTCTAGCATCAAGTCAAAAACCCTGAGGGGGTTGGGACTGCTGGGTTACAGCAGCCCCTGTAGACTTAGGCCTGGCCTGCTTAGGTTGCTGACGCTTAGCGGTAAAGCGACCTGTAGAAGATTGTTGGCCAGAAGTGGAAGGAAACCTGCCCTTTTTGAAAAAAGACTTTTTAAAAGTCTTTTTCTTGGCAGGAATGGAGGTAGACCTTGAAAGTCTATCCAGAGCAGAATATTCTGCATCCATTTGAGTGGCTTTAATTTGCCACGCTCTGCCAAACAGATTTTCACCTGTACAGGGCAGATTTCCTAAGCCATCTTGAACCCAGGGTTCTAAATCAGAAGCCTGGAGCCAAGCAATTCTGCGAGCAGCTATGGCAATGCCTGAGGCTCTACTGGCACCTTCAAAGGAGTCAAAGGCTGCCCTGTTTGAAAACTTGGAGATGTCTTGAGTATGCTTAAGCCACATGCGGAATTCTTCCCTTTTATCTTCTGGAATAAAAGGGAGGAAAGTGTGCAGCTTTTCTGCCACTTCTTTCAGAAACATACCCATATAAAGGCTATATGAGTTGGATTCTGGCAATAAGCATACTGGCCTGGAAGATTTTCCTACCAAAAGCATCCAAGGTCCTGCATTCTCTTCCTGGAGGAGCAAAAGAGTGTCTCTTTGTACTCTTTATCCTCTTCATAGCTGACTGCACCACAATGGAATGGTGAGGAAGCTGAGTTTTTTGGAACCCAGGACAAGGAGGGACACGATACATAGTGTCCAACCTGCGAGAATGAGGAGAGATAGTAAGAGGAGTCTCCCATAAATCAATTATGTGTTCATGAAGAATCTCATGAATTGATAAGGTGACTGCCTCTTTAGGAGCCTTAGAGTATCCTAAAATATCTAATTTTTTTGCTCTAGGCTCTGATTCAGAGGTTACTGAAATAGAGAGTCCTTTAGCTACTTCTCTTATGAAGTCTTGAAAGGACAAGTCCTCTGGAGGAGACATTCTTCGTTTTGGAGAAGAAGGCTCCTCAGGAAGGATGCTTCAGGAGACTCATCTGAAGTATCAGAATCATCAGAGGAATCGAAGTATCGCCTGTCAAGGTGCTCTTCTAACGCTCGATACGCGTATCGAGCGGTATCGACATCGGCGTCCCGGGTACCGGATCGGTACCGAGAAGTAGCCCTGGACAAGGAACTGCAGCAGTCAGTATCCTGGTCGATGTCGATGCAGTCGGTACCGGCATCGGTGCTGGTGCCGGAGCCGATACCGACAACGGAGCTCGTTGCGGCATCATCGGCGTCGCAGCTTGAATAAAAGACTGTATAGCCTACTGCATGGACAGAACATTCTGATCCATCGACGCCATGAAAGCCTGGAAGTCGGTACCGGGAGAAGGTGCCGGTACCCCAGAGCAATCTAACAGGTGATTGGTCGAGGCCGTGCCATCGATGTCAACCTGTAACCCCATAGGAGGAGCTTTGGAAGCCGGAGATTTCCGCCGGGGTTGTTTGGCTGGTGCAGGATCCTCGAGGGCAAGCCCAGAGGCATCTCAATGCTTAGAGGGAGATCTACCCTTCGAGGACCTGCTAGGTTTATGTTTGGTTACCTGAGATCCTTCAGGAGAAGAAGACCTGGAAGATGTCGATGCTACTGCCGGTGCCTCAGCGGGAAACAGCACATGGAGCTTAGCTGCTCGGTTCTGTAACCCCCGTTTAGACATTAGGGAGCAGGACGGACAATCCGGAATGGAGTGTTCAGGACCCAAACATTTAAGACACCATTCATGGGTATCTGTAACAGAAATAGTACCGCTACACTTAGTGCATTTTTTGAACCCGGAGGTTGGTTTTTCCATGAGGGAAATTTTCTTGTGGGCCCTGAGGCCTTAAGAAGAAAAATACACCAAGAGAGGAAAAATATTGATTTTTTTTTTTTTAAAGAAAGAAAAGACCGGCGGTACAGGTCCGGAGTCGGGGAAGGCAGACACGCGACCAAAGAAACACAATAAAATAAAGAACTTCTTCAGCGGTGACAGGGCTCGACCTGCTGGCTCCGCGGCAAAGAAGAGCTGAGGAGAGTTGGTTAGGAAAGGCGGGAAGGCAGCGCGCAGGCGCTGTGGGATGCTCCCAAAAGCTTTCCTTTTTGGGAAGCTGGGGAGCGTTCCCGCGCAGGCTCCATCGGTACCGACGTACCCATATGTGAAGACTCATTCCTGCTTGTTCCTGGAGATGGAAGTTTCCCGCCTTCAGCAACAACTGGGTTGGCTTCAGAATAAAGAGCGCCGATCAAATCTGCGGCTCTTCGGGATCCCGGAGGATGAGGAAGGACAAGACATGCTGACTTTTGTAAAGGGGTTCTTTGAGCACTGCTTTCCGGGATGCCTCTCTGTTGCTCCGTACGAAATAAGCTCACGGTGTGCTCTCTCTAAGCCTCGCCCGGAGAATAATGCCAGGCCTCGGGCTCTGATAGTCAAACCTCTGAGGTTTCAGGACAGAGAACACATTATTAGGCTGGCTAGGAGAACGGGCCATGTGATATACAAAACGTGGATGGTGTCTGTGTTCCCGGACCTAGCTGCGGAGACCATGCGGAGCTGTAGAGATCTTCTCCGTTTGAAGGAGAGTTTGGCACAAAAAGGAGTACAAATGGCCATATGGTACCCATCCCGCATTGTTTTGTTGGAGAAGGGAGGAAAGAGATTCTTTAATAGTGCGGAGGCTCTCAAAAAGCACTTACGGCAGTGCAGCCAGCGCCAGAGTGGCTTGCGAGCACAGGACATTAATGCAGGTGGTGGACCCCGCAGAGAGGAGAGAGTCCGAGTGAGCAGGAGGCAGATCTGGGGGAGCTGTCCGGGACCACGGTGGAGAGCGGGGAAGCCAGAGAGCGACAAGGAGAGGGGGCTGCGCTGCGGGCGGACGGTGAGCAAGAAGATGGAGGTGTGGCGTGATGATCAGCACTGCACACAACCGGCAGAGAAAGGCAGGAGGTGGAAGAAAAGGCACTCAGCTATAATATAGCATGTTTAATATAACTATAAAGACTCTGTGATTAGTTGGAGGGAACATAGGGGGGTGGTGGGGTGGGGAGTATGACAATAGTCAGTACTGTGTTTTGAAGCCATGGCAGGGAAAATGGTGAAAAGTGGAGCCAGAGGAACTCAACAGTGGAGGTGGAGGAGAGGGGGAATGAGGGGAGTGCTGAATGTTATGAATTGTTATATTTTATTGGTGTGGCCTGGTGTGGATCTGCTGTTAAGAGGGAAGAAGGTGGTAAAGATGGTGACTAGTGAGGTATTGGGGGGGTATGCTGTCGCCTCATGGAACGTCTGATTTTCTAGTGAGTTTGACCAAGGTAAGGGCTGATTTTGCGCTTCTTCAGAAAAAGCATCTAACTAGAGAGAAGCACGATAAATTTAAATTTAAAAAGGTATACTCAGATGTACTGCTCAGCATATAATACAAAAAAAAAAAAAAGAAGGGTGGTGATTCTTATTCATAAGAGGGTTCCTTTCATTCCAGGGGAGGTGGGGGGTCATACCCAGGGGAGGGTGGTCTGGGTTACTGGCAGGGTTGATCAAGCGCAAGTGTCAGTCCTGAATATCTACACACAAAAAGGATCTAAGGGTACATTTTACCAGCAGGTGATACAGGGATTTGCGAAGGTGGCTTGGGGAGACTGTATTATTGGGGGGGATCTCAATTGTACTTTGAGGAGAGAGGACAGGTCAAACTATTCATCTAAGCTTCATGGGAAGGAGGGCAGGGAATTGAGGAGATGCATTACAAAGTGGGTCCTAGTGGAACTGTGGCAGGTGGAGAATGGCTCATAAAGAGGATATACATGCTTTTCTCCCAGATCAGCAGCTTACTCTAAGCTAGATTATATTTTAGGTCAAAGGAAGCAACTTGGAGTTCTGAGTAAGATACAACTATAATCAATTATACTATCTGATCATGGGATGGTAACTTGTAGGTGGACACCGGTGGGAGGGGGGGAGGCAATGCGCACAAGGAATGGTGGGCTAGTGCTTCCCTATTGCAGAATGAAGAGGTTCGGGGGGGGGGGGTTTAAGGGCTGCATGTAAGGAGTTTCTTCTTACAAACGACTTAGGAAGGGTAAATGTTGATGTACTGTGGGATATGGAGAAGGCATATATGAGAGGCATGATCATACCAATTGGGGCTAGATGGAGGAGAGAAAGGCAGAAAGAACAAGATCGTTTAGCAAAGTCGATTGATGAGCTTCAAGCAGAACAGTCTAAACCAGGGGTCTCAAACACGCGGCCCGCGAGAGACCTTTGTGCGGCCCGCGATGCAGAGGAAACAAAAAACCCCCCGGCTTCTGCTGCTGCCGCCGCACAAAGGTCTCTCGCGGGCCGCATACAAGAAAATATTAAATATATTTCCCAAAGAAAAGAGCCATAAAGTTCCCCTGTGAGGAGGTTCACTGATCCCCCGATTGCAGGAAAGAGAGAGGAGAGGAGTCGGAGAATGGCGATGAGGAAAAAAAGCTGCAGACATCCGCGATTATGCATGTGCCGGCCCGAACACAGTAGCAGGAGACAGGAGGATGGCGCCGACGGAAGGCTCGCAGGTTGACCAAGTGGAGAAAGCCGGAAAAGTATGCGGAGGCTCGTCGGAGGAGAGAAATGCTGTAGTGAGCACCGCGGTGACCCGAGAGGAGCTTTGAGAGTGGTTTGAGGAGCTGAAGGCTGAGGTACAAATGGCAAAAAATGAACTGGGGGAGATGCTTGCTGGCATGAAGGAGGGGGTCGAGGAGCTGACTTACAGAAGCCCAGGGTTTGTTTTGTTTTTCATTTTTAAATTTACTTGGGCTGATGGGGGGGGGGGGTTAGGACTAGTAATGGGGGGGGGGGTTAGGACTGAAAATGGGGTGATGGGGGGATAGTAATAAAAATGGGGTTATGGGGGTTAGGACTGGTAATGGACAGATGGGGGTTAGGACTGGAGGTGGTCTGATTGGGGGGGCTAAGTGAAAATAGGGTTATGGGGGGGCTAAGAATGAAGATGGGGTGATGGAAGGGTTAGGACTGGAAGTGGGCTATGGGGGGGGGGCTAGAACTGGTAATGGACTGGGGGGGGGGTGCTAGGACTGGAAATGGGCCAAGTAGAAGGGGGAGCTTGAACTGCAAATAGCTGATGGGGACAGGGTCTTGGAATGGAAATGGGCTGAGTGGAAGGGGGCTTGGAATGGAAATGGGCTGATGGGGAGGGGGGCTTGGAAAGGAAATGGGCTGATGAGGGGGGGGCTACGACTGGAAATGGGCCGAGTAGAAGGGGGAGCTTGAACTGCAAATAGCTGATGGGGACAGGGTCTTGGAATGGAAATGGGCTGAGTGGAAGGGGGCTTGGAATGGAAATGGGCTGATGGGGAGGGGGGCTTGGAAAGGAAATGGGCTGATGAGGGGGGGGGGCTACGACTGGAAATGGGCCGAGTAGAAGGAGGAGCTTGAACTGCAAATAGCTGATGGGGACAGGGTTTTGGAATGGAAATGGGCTGAGTGGAAGGGGGCTTGGAATGGAAATGGGCTGTGAGGGGAGGGAGCTAGGACTGGAAATGGGCTGATGATGCGGGGACTAGAAGGGAGCGGATGCTGGATGGGGCAGGAGCTAGAAGGGAGTTGATGTTGGGGGACGATTAGAATGGGATGGGGCTGGGAGAGTGAAATGGAGAGGGGAAATATATTTTGTGTGGGAGGGAAGAAATATCTACAATTGGCCGGGTATTGGGAGAGTAAGTGGGGATTGAGGATGGAGGGGTAAAATTTGAGTGGATGAAATAGGAATGAGGAAAGAGCAAAAGGAGAATGATTAGTATGTTAAAGCAGATGTAGAGAGAATGGAAAAAAACTAGGAAAGAAGAAAGGACAAATGGACAGCAGACAATGGAGCGTTAGCAGAAGACACGAAGAAACCAGAAGAAAGTGGCTGGAACAATTGCAACTGAAAAAAAATGCACAAAAGGTAGAAAAATATCTCTTTATTTCGAATTTATTAACTGGAATATGTCAGCTCTTGGAAATGTGCATCTTTAACGTCTGCACTTTATTTAATACAAGAGGAAATCAATTTATAGTTTTATTTCTACAGTGTTGTACATTCTAAGTTTGGCTTTTGGGGTTCCCAGTTTAATTGTCTTCCTGTTTCTAAATTGTGATTCCTTGTTTGGTGATGGTGTATGTTCTGCATGTGTAACTGAGCTGAGGTATTCTGTTTATGTAATTCCTATTTGACATTGCCACTTGTTCTCTTTCCCGAGTAGGTCATGTATTGTTATTCTCTGAAATGTGTTGATTTAATATTTGCAGTGTTGCCTTTTGATAGTTAGGGTATGGTGCTTTGTGAGTCCTGGTAGTGCTGTTAGGACATGGCAGGTTTGCTATGGGTTCTAAATGGGCAGTGTTTCTAGTAGTTCCTAATGTGCCTGGCGGTTGGCACTGGTTTATAGTAATGTAGAAATCTTTTAGTCTTTCTTTATCCATACACTCATTAAGAGGCATGTTTACTAAAAGTTAGTGTATGGTAACATTATGCAAATATTTATGCAAATGATGCCCTTATGCAAATGATGCCCTTATGCAAATGAGGCCTGCGTCTTGTGCGGCCCCCGGGTTACTCTACAAGTCCTCATTTGGCCCTCAAAGCAATTTGAGTTTGAGACCCCTGGTCTAAACGGAGGGCGGGAGGTGTTTAGAGAACTGTGTAGGGTGAGGGCGCTGTATAATGCGCTGGATATTGAGAGGATGGAAAATTTGTTGAGAGCTACCAAGAGGAATTATATGGAAAAGTGGAAATAAAGTGGGGAGGTTGTTAGTGTGGCAATTGCAGAAGCGAATGGTGGAGAGAACAGTTGCAGAAATAGCTCGAGCGGGAGGGGTCCAGGTGTATGCGAATGCAGATATCTATGAAGAGTTTAAGATGTTTTATGAGAAGCTGAATAGTACGGAGGGAGAGGGAGAAGAGGGTCAGATAGTTAGATATTGGGGGGGGGGGGGGGGGACAAACCTGGCTAGGTTATCGGAGGAAGAGGCTGAGGCCTTAGGAAGAGCAGTGCAGCTGACGGAGGTGATAAAGGCCCTTCCTCGGGGAAAGCAGCAGGAGCAGACGGACTCCCCACAGAGTAGAGTATTATAAAGCTATTGCGGTGGAAATTACCCCCTTACTAGCCAGAATTTTCTCAGGAGCTTTTAGGGGAGAACGGCTCCCCAGGACGTTTGAACTGGGGAACTTAATTGTTCTCCCAAAAGAAGGGAGGCCGAGGGATCAGTGTGGGAATTACCGGCAGATTGCTCTCATTAATTGTGATGCTAAACTGTTCGCTAAGGTATTAGCACATAGATTAGAAGGGATCTTATCTCAATTGATTCACCCAGATCAGACGAGGCTCATTAAAGGACGGTTAATATCTGATAATGTTTGCCGGGCAATTAATTTGATGAACATGGTGAAGGAGCAGAAAGAAAGAGCACTGTGTGTGGCATTAGATGCCAAAAAGGCATTTGATAGAGTTGAGTGGAGATTTTTGTTAGCCTCCTTGGATAGGCTCAATCTGGGCGAGGGGTTCAAGAAAGGGATTGAGGTGCTCTACACAGCCCCTAGGGCGTGCATCTTAGTGAATGGGCAATGTTCGGAAGAATTTCGGTTGTATCGGGGGACTAGGCAGGGTTGTCCTCTATCGCCTATGCTATCTGCAATTGTAATAGAAGCATTGGCAGCGTGGGTTCGGAGCAATGAGGAGACAAGACCAATAAGGATAAAAGGGGAGGAAAATAAAATTTTGCTCTATGCAGATGATACTTTGATATTTATGTCCCAGCCTGAGAGTTCGATCCCACCGTTGTTGGTAGAATTAAAAACTTTTGCAAAACTCTGGGTTTAAGGCCAATTTAGCTAAGACAGAAGCATTAGCATTGGGAGGGCTGCAGCCCCAGGACATTCACATGTTCCCCTTTCAGTAGGCAAAGAGAGAAATCAAATACATGGGGGTTAAATTACCAGCGGATCTGACAGAGCTTTTCAGAGGGAACTATATGCCGTTAATTACAAAAATGGGAGAGGAATTGGAGCAATAGGAGAAATTACATTTGAGTTGGATGGGAAGGGTCGCAGCCTTAAAAATGAATGTAATCCCTAAATTTTTATTCATATTGTCATAGCTTCCAAGTCCCATTGCAGGAACGTTGCTGCAGAGGTGGGAGGATTGGCTCAGGAGGTTTGGGGGGGGGGGGGGAGAAGGCGCGGATTGGGGTAAGAAGGCTGGTTTTGTCCATGGAGCAGGGGGGGATTAGATTCCCTTTGCTAAGGTGGTATTATAGGGCAGCGGTGCCGAGGGCCCTGAGGGGCCATTATATTCGGAATGTTGAGGTTGCATGGATCAACATAGAGAGGACACTTTTGGAACCGCAATCTCTGTTTTTGAATGGGTGGAGGAGAGAGGGAAGGAGGAGATGGGGGGATAGGGGAGCCTGGGGAACCATCCCTTCCTTAAAGCGCTGAGGCAGGTTACACGAGGGGAAAGAAGAAGAGGGGCGCTTCCAGGAATGATTAGCAAATGGTCAAGAATCAGGGACTTTTCCCTTTTCGTCTGCAGAGTTTAGTGCGGCGAGGCAGATTTTGGCCTCATCAGCAGTGACTCGATTTAGTGAGTTGGTGGGGAGGAAGAGATGTTTAGCATGCAGGAAATGGTGCGCGGATAGGGAGAAGGGTGCCATTTTATCATCAATACTTCCAACTGAGACATTTTATTATGCTCCCAAACATGTTGGCAAATCTGCAGAGCTCAAGCACGCCCCTAGAGGATAAGGGGGAGGTTACAAAGGGGATACTTGTCAAGTTGTATAGGTCTCAGTTGGAAGAGGCGGATGAGTTGGGAGAAGGGCATAATGAGGGATGGGAGCAATGGTTAGGGTGGAGACTAGGGGAGGCCGCTTGGGCTCGTATCCACAAGAGCATTTACAAACCTACCTGGGTCACTTCCTGGAGGCAGACGCAGTTTCCGATTGTGCATAGAGCGTACAGCACGCCGGTACGGCAATACAAGGGGAGGGGGAGGGACAATCCTTTATCTTGGAGAGGTTGTGGAGGGTGGGGTTCATTCTTTCATACGTGGTGGGAATGTCCACGGATCCAAGATTTTTGGGAATAAGAGAAGAAGTGGGGGGGAGAGATACCCAGTGACCCCATGGGGTTGCTTTAGGGAGTCCCAGGGGGACGAAATAAAGTGGGAGAGGTGATGTGGCTTGACAGGCTTTCATATAACCTGAAAGGGAAGGGTGGGGCAGTATCTGTGTATATGGGGACAAATTAGTAAGCACTTGGATGAGGCGACACCCCTGAGTTCATAAGGGGTTTTAAAAAAGGAGCTTGGAGGTAGGGGGGCGGGTGGCCACACCGAGTCATACAAGGTTGTTTGAATATATGTAGATGTCTGATGTTTTTGTTGAAGTGTTATTCCTTGTTTTTGTTAACAAAAATACGGAGGTTGGGATTGTAAATGTGGATACTGTGAAGTGCTTCAAGGGGTATTTGGAGATGGCTCAGGCTTCAGTTAAATGGGGAGAATGGGGAGGGGAGAGTGGTGTGAGGAGAACATAGAGAGAGGCAGTAGAGTATAAGTAGAGTTGGGTGGATTCACTGGGGGATGGAATGCTGATCTCTGGGTATGTTAATGTTGGACAATTGTATGGTTACCCGGGATTGATAACCTGTATGTGTATGTTCCACATATAAAAAAAAATGAATTTATAAAAACAAAAGTAAAAAAAATAATCGAAACTGACTAATCTCTAAGAAAGCATAGTTACTCACCTGCAACAGGTGATCTCTGGGAACAGCAGGAATTTAGTCTTCACATATGGGTATCGTTGGTACCGACGGAGCCTGCGCGGGAACGCTCCCCAGCGTCCAATAGGAAAGCTTTTGGGAGCATCCCACAGCACCTGCGTGCTGCCTTCCCGCCTTTCCCAACTGTCCCTCTCCAGTTGAGTTTAAAGCTGAGACAAAGAGAGAGGGAAAGAGAAAGAGAGAGAGATACAACTCCTAGGGGAGGTGGGTGGGTTGTGAAGACTAAATTCCTGCTGTTCCTGGAGATCACCTGTTACAGGTGAGTAACTATGCTATCTCCAGAAACAAGTAGGAATGTAGTCTTCACATATGGGGACTCCCTAGCTGCAGATGCCAGGGAGAAGGCCCCAGAAGTTGTGTACCGTTGTGAAAGGGCTCCACTTCCCCCCATGGATCTCTGGCATCCTACCAGGGATGGTAGGTAGGAGTTGATAAAGTAAGGAACAAGTGTTGAACAGCCTGACCAAAAAAGGCATCCCGGCGGGAGTCCTTGTCTAAGCAGTAATGGGCTGTGATGGTATGAACCGAAGCCCAAGTAGCTGCTCAACAGATGTCGTCGACAGACACAGAGTGAAGATGAGCCATTGAGGCTGACATGGCTCTCACATTGTGAGCTGTGACATGGCCATCAACAGTAAGGTTTTTACTCTCATAGGCAAAAGATATACACTGTGCAATCCAGTTGGACAGTGTTCTTTTGGAGACTGGAAGTCCCAAATGACTAGGATCAAAAGCAACAAAGAATTGAGAGGACTTTCTATGTTGCTGTGTCCTTTGCAAGTAAAAGGCCAAAGCTCTTTTACAGTCCAAAGTATGAAGATTCCTTTCTGCATTTGAGGCGTGAGGCCTTGGGAAGAATACAGGAAGGTAAACCGCTGGTTTAAATGAAAAGGTGACACTACCTTTGGCATAAAGTGTGGATGAGTCCTAAGGACTACCTTATCATGATGGAACCTTGTATAAGGAGGATCAGCCACAAACACTTGCAATTCACTGATGCGACATGCTGATGTGATTGCAATAAGAAAGATGACCTTCCAGGAAAGGAATTTCAAAGAGGTAGTGGCTAATGGCTCAAAGGGCAGTTTCATGAGCTGCCCAAGAACCAGATTTAAGTCCCATACCACCGGTGGTGGCTTAATGGGAGGCTTAGTTAAAAGAAGGGCTCTCATAAAACTCGCTATGAGAGGATGAGAGGAAATAGGTTGTCCATTTAGAGGCTTGAAAGAAGCTGCAATAGCACTCAAATGAACTCTCACTGTATTGGTCTTAAGCCCTGCATTTGATAAATGAAGGAGATACTCCAGTAATGATTCCAGAGGTATCGCAAGAGGGTTAAGACCTTCTGCGAGCACCACATGGTAAACCTTTTCCACTTAAATGCATAAGAGCGTCTTGTGGAAGGCTTCCTGGAAACAAAGGATGTCCTTTACCTGCTGGGAAAGGTTAAGACCGTGAAGTTCTAGGCTGTCAGCAACCAGGCCCTGAGATGCAGAGACTGGGGATTGGGATGCCACAGCATCCCGTCCTCTTGAGAAAGGAGATTTGGAGCAGATCCTAACTCCAGAGGCGGAGCTTGAGAGAGATGTAGGAGCAGAGGGTACCACGTTTGCCGTGGCCCACGTGGAGCTATGAGAATCATATGACCTCTCTCTCTCTGAAGCTTGAACAGGGTTTTGGGAATTAGGGGAATGGGTGGAAAGGCATACAGGAAGTCCCGACCCCAATGGAGGAGGAAAGCATCTCTGGCCTGACAACCCTGAGCCGGAATTCTGGAACAGAACCGGGGAAGTTTGGCATTCAGCGGACTTGCAAAGAGGTCTATGTCCAGGGTTCCCCAAATTTGAAAAATTCTGGCCACCTGGTCTGCATGGAGTGACCTTTTGTGTGGAAGCAGAACTCGACTGAGACTGTCTTCCCAAGAGTTTTGAATGCCTGGAAGATACACCACAAGGAGATGAATCTGATGCTTTCTGGCGAGGGCCCATAGTCAAAAAGCTTTGTTGCAGAGTGACAGAGAGCCTGTTCCGCCCTGCTTGTTCACATAGAACATGGCTACTTGATTGTCCGTTTGAACTAGGACTGTCTTGTAGCTGAGCTGGGTGTGGAATACTCGAAGAGCAAGGAAAATTGCTCTGAGTTCCAGGAGATTGATGTGTAGATAGGCCTCCTGTGGAGTCCAGGTACCCTGGGTAGAGAGGCCTTGCAGGTGGGCTCCCCAACCAACCTGTGAAGCATCTGTTGTTAGAGTGGCCTGGGGTGGGGGTTGCTGAAAAGGAGACCCCACCAAAAGGTTCTGGGGTGACTGCCACCATTGGAGAGACAAAATAAGGCGATGTGAGTTTGCTATTTTGTCTGACAGGCAACCTGACGCCTGAGTCCACTGAGTGGATAAGGTCCACTAGGCTGCCCTCATATGGAGGCAAGCATAAGGAACCACATGCACGGTGGATACCATGTGGCCTAGCAACTCTAACATTTCCCAAGCAGTGAGGTGAGGTTTTAGCACTGCCTGGGAAGCTAACTGCACAATGCGAAGGCAGCGGGGCTGTGGAAGGTAGGCCCTTGTCTGTCTGGTATCCAGCAGAGCTCCTATAAACTCTAGGGACTGAGTGGGAGCAAGGTTGGATTTTGGGAAGTCCCAAATACTGAAGGATGCGCACTGTGCAAGAGAGGGCAACCCTGGCCTCTGGCTCTGAAGGGGCTTGAATGAGCCAGTCGTCTAAGTAATGGAAGACGAATATTTCCAGGGTGCGGAGAAATGCTGCCATCACAGCCATGCATTTTGTGAACACCCTTGGTGCAGAGGCCAGGCCAAAAGGAAGAACCCTGTATTGGTAGTGCCTCCCTTGAAACAGAAAGCGAAGGACCTTTCGGTGAGTTGGATGGATGAGAACATGAGTGTACACATCCTTGAGATCTAGAGAACAAAGCCAATCCTGACTCTGAAGGTATGGCAGCAGAGTTCCTAGAAAAATCATTTTGAACTTTTTGAACAAGAATTTGTTCAATTCTCTGAGGTCTAAAATGGGTCTATGTCCTCCTGTTTTCTTTGGAATAAGGAAATAGGGGGAGTTAAACCCTGTACCCCGTTGGGGAATGGGTACCTCTTCTATTGCCCTTTGAGCAAGGAGCACAATGACCTCTTGACCTAACTGGTCGTTGAGAGAGGTCTGAGAATTGAACTGTCTTACCATTGTAGGAGGGGGCATGCTGAGGAAATGAAGCTTGTACCCCTCTCTTACAATAGACAGAGTCCAATTTTCTGCTGTTATCTGACCCCGTCTGGGGACAAAATGACATAACCTTTCTGGGATGGTGGAGGGTTCTGGACCGTTCAGGGCCAGGAAGGCAAAGTTCTCTAGACAAGAGTCAAAGCCCCTGTGGAGGCTGAGTCTGCTGAGCCGGTTGAGGCTTAGCTGCTTTTGTCTTTGCCTAGGTTGTTGCTGCTGTCCCTTTTGGGCAGACTGACCTAAATGATGCCCCTGCTGGGTATAGGAGGGATAAAACTTCTTCTTACTGAAGAATGGTTTCTTATAGGATTTTTTCCTCACAGGATCAGCTGTAGATTTAGACAATCTATCCAAAGTGATATTGTCAGCATCTATCTCATTAGCTTTTTCCTGTCAATTCTTGCCAAAGAGATTCTCTCCTGTGCAAGGAATATTCCCTAGTTTATCCTGTACCCAAATTTCCAAGTCAGATGCCTGGAGCCAAGCAATCCTACGTGCACCTATGGCAATGGCAGAGGTTCTGCTTATGCACTCAAAGCAGGGAAAGGCTGCACAATTCACAAACTTGGAAACATCCTGGGCATGTTTGACAAGGGCGAGGTAATCTTGCCTCTTATCAGGAAGGAGAGGACTCATAAGCTCTAAATCTCCTGTGACCTCCTTAAGGAACATTCCCATATATAAGATATAGGAACTGATCCTAGCAGAAAGCATGGAAGCCTCGAAGGTTCGACGTCCAAAGGTGTCAAGAGTCCTACACTCACGTCCTGAAGGATTAGATGCATGCCTTTTTGCACTCGTTATCCTTCTCACAACTGATTCCACCAGAATGGAATGGTGTGGTAATTGAGTCTTCTAAAACCCAGGACAAGGAGGAACTCAATACATGGTGTTGAGTCTTTTTGAGTGAGGAGATGTGGTTAGAGGTGTTTCCCACATCCTTAACACGAGATCATGCAAGATCTCATGAATAGGTAAGGTAGCTGGCCCCCTTGGGAGCTTTAGGGTATTTTAGGATTTCTAATTCCTTTGCCCTAGGCTCTTTTTCAGGAGGCATTGTAATGGAAAGACCTCGGGCCACATCTCGGATAAAATCCTGAAAGGACATATCCACTGGTGGAGACATCCTATGCTGAGGAGAAGAGGAATCCTCAGGAAGAAGTACTCTGAAGTCTCTGAAAGCTCTGCCGATACCAGACTCATCCGAGGATTCGAAGTATCTCCGTTCCGGGTGATCGTGCAAGGCACGGTACCGGTACCAATCGAAGTCGGCATCGGAGTGGTCTGGTACCAACTTGTCGATGCCGGATAGACATGCATGACTCGGTCCCGGTAGAATACCTGCCGATGTCGATGCAGTTGGTGCCGGTTGAATTGTCTGAAGCGGTTCAGGGGCATCGAGGCCGTGAGAAGAGCCGCCAGACTGCGTTCAATAGCCAAGAATCTCTGGTCTATCGACGCTGCCGATGCTTGGGTATTGGTACCGGATGAAGCGGCCGGTACCCCAGAGCATGGCACCAGTAGTTCTGCGAGGTTGAAGCCTCGAGAACATCCTGGAGCCCTGTTAGTGCTTTGGAAGCCGAAGCCTCCCGCCGGGGCAATTTTGCCGGTGAAAGTCCTTCAAGGGCAACGCCAGAGGCATCTCGATGTCTAGAAGGAGATCTACCATTTGAGGACCGGCTAGATTTATGTTTAGTTACCTGAGATCCATGGGCGGAAGATGAAGCCCTGGAAGACGTCGATGCCACGGAGGCTGCATCAGAGGGAAAAAGGGTGCTAAGTTTAGCAGCTCGGTTTTGCCGGCCCCTTTTCGACATCATCCCACAGGCAACACACTCAGAAATAGAGTGGTCAGGACCTCAACATTTGAGGCACCACTCATGGGTGTTGGTGACGGAGATGGTACCGCCACACTTAGAACACTTTTTAAAACCCGAAGCGGGTTTTTCCATTTTGAAGGAAAAAGTTGGGCCTAGTGCCCAAAATGGCACGTGGCACCTAAAGAGAAAATTACTGGGAAGACTCCAGAAAAAGTTGTTTTTTTTTTTCCAGAAGAAAAGAAAGAACCACTAGCGGTACCGGTGTACTGTCGAGGGAAGGCAGACTCGACCACAAAAAAGAAGAATAGAAGGGATTTTTTTTCTGCGGTGACAGGATGTGCGACCTGTCGGCTCCGTGGAAACGAAGAACTGGAGAGGGACAGTTGGGAAAGGCGGGAAGGAAGCACGCAGGCGCTGTGGGATGCTCCCAAAAGCTTTCCTATTGGACGCTGGGGAGCGTTCCCACGCAGGCTCCTTCGGTACCGACGATACCCATATGTGAAGACTACATTCCTGCTTGTTCCTGGAGATTTAACTAACCAGTTAACTATGTTTTATTTTACATCTCTAGCGTATATACACAGACAAATTAAAAATCAAGCAAGAAGATGTCCATGGAAACATTGGATTCACAATGAACAGGAAATGTTTTATCAAAGATAAAGTTGACTAACTCTCAGAAAGAGACGATACACAAATACACATCTGCACACCTTAGCTTTAGTACTTTGCTTCCCTCTCACCTTGAAACAGTTTTCATCGGTCATGTAGTGTTCAGCTTTCCACTGGTAGCTGGTCTCCTTAGCTGCTCGTACACACTGTGAAGAAAGGTTCCCCCCAGCAGCTCCCTGCTTCTTCTCACTCAGGTACAGCTCCACCACTTTCAGGCAGACATCGTCGCTCACCAGATGGTGCAGCTGACCCAAAGAAGGTGGCCAAAGAGAAAAAGGGAAAAGGGTTTATTAGAGCAGCCAAATAGACCTTCCAAACTGCAACATAAAAATCTAAGCAAATTTATGATTTTTTTTAAACCCAGCCATGGGAAAACCAATGAACTGTTTACTACTACTGTTTATTTTTATAGCGCTACAACATACCACACAGCCCCTGTTCAATACAGCTTACAATCTATTCAAAAGAGAAACAGGATGAAATAAGAACGAGGGCATTTCATTTATTATAGGAATGTTGAATACCAACATAGGTATGAACAAGAGAATAAGGGGTTAAAATTTAAATGCAATATCAAAAAGGTGGGCTTTCAGTTTGAATTTGCAGAAGGATTCACAAAGATTCAAGATAGCAAGGTAGAAAGGGAGTAGATTACAATAGGCAAAGACTGATTTGGCCTAGTTGTCGTGTTATTCCAGTCTATATTGCTATGGATATTTCCCAGTTGCCAGCTTGACCCCTCTCAAGAAATTCAATCCAATTTTTGTCCTCTTCCTCTTTTCTTTTACTTATCCATGCAGACTGGTAGACCCAAAAACTTGCTTACCTTTAATGGGAGTTCTCCACAGACAGAAGGGGGATGCAGCCACACTATGGTGATGTATCCCAAAGTATCAGAGCTCTCCTCTAGCTCAGAGTAGCTTAGAGGTTCCCCTGCCAATGCATGGGCATTCCTGATCTAAGCAATACTCCTCCCCCTTCCATAACCTAGCTAATTATGCTGTTTTGCATTTAGGGTTCTCAAATTTATTTAATAAGGGAAGAAAGGAGGGACGTGTGACCACATCTCTCTGCTGTCCACAGAGGACCCCATTACAGATAAGCAATTTCACTTTATCCACAGACAGACAATCAGAGGAGATGTAGGCATACTGTATGTTGAATACAAAGCTGAGGGCCACTATGGTCACAGGGATGCATGTAAGTGATCTAGAAAAACAGATGGGCTGAAGAGAATCCAGTTATTTTTCAGACAAATTAGTGAGTGAAGAGATTTCAAAAGAACTTCTTGTCCAAAAGCGCCATCTTGTGAAAGTAAGGAGTCCAGACAGTGAAAGTATGGATCAAAGGACCACATGGCTGCTCTGTAGATGGCCACAAGCGAAGTTCATCTGAGATCAGTGATGGATAAAGCCTTTGCTCAGAGATGGCGAGTACCAATCCTGCCAGCGGGTTGGCAATCAGAATTATGGTAACTGAAGGTAATGCAGTCTGAAACCCAGGTGAGAAGTTTATGTTTGACTGCAGGCCTACCCAAGTTGTTTGAATTATGAGTAACAAAAAGCTGAGAGGTTTAACAAGTCCTCTGTGCTGTCGAGGTAGTACAGGATACATCTGTAGTTCAGGGTGTGAAATTTGATTGGAATGTGATCCAGTGGAAAAGGGGAGGGATGGAGGGGGGGGGGGGGAGGGGAAGAACAGTGATTTGGTTGAGATGGAACCCAGGTACTCTGACGAGAAAGAACAGATTATATATGGAATATTGAACCAAAGTCTGGGGCCTCACTGACTCTTCTCACCAAAGTTATGGCTATTAGGAACATAAGTTTTCCAGATGAGATATTGAGATATTTAAGGGAAGCTTTGCCAAGAAGCTCAAAAAAAGGGTTTCATGAGTTCAGCAAAGAAGACATTCGAGTAACAAGCTGATAGAGGATTCTCAGAGAGCAGATCTGAGGTTCAGGAGTCCCCTCGAAGTGTGACAGCGGATGAGTAGAAAGCGATTTTCCATCAATAAGGTCATGTTAAGCTATGAGGACTAATAGGCAAAGCCATATGGAGAAAATCTTGAAGCCCAACTGAGAAAAAAGAAGGAAGCAGGACAAAATATGCAGAGTTGGGAGGAATTAGTATGGGGGTGAGGTAATTGAAGCACTTGGCTGCAGACCAGTGGATGAATCTGAGCTATTTCAGCTGGTATAATTTCCTGGTTGAGGGTTTTCTGGATGCCAGAATGACAACAAATCAAGACCATACAGCCTATCCAGTCTATCTATACCAAATACTAAGCTCTACAATCCATTCCTATCACTTATAGGTACTCTGTGCTGGTCCCATGCTTTCTTGAATTCAGTTAAGTCCTTGTCTCTGCCACCTCTGCTGGGAGGTTGCTCCATGCAACCACTACCTCTGAAGAAATAGACCTGACGGTAATCTAAGAAAATATCTCCTTTCGCTTTCCATTTATACCCTCTTGTGCCAGAGCTTCCTTTCAATTGTAAGAGGCTTGCCTCCTGTGCATTTATAACACCAAAGTATTTAAACGTCTCTATCCCTTGCCCCCTCTTCCGCCTTTCTTCCAAAGTATGCATATTTAAGTCTTTAGGTCTGTTCTCAAATGCTCTATGACCAATGACCATTTTAGCAGTTGACCATTGCACCAATTCCAACCTGTTTATATCTTTTCGAAGGTGCAGTCTCCAGAATTGCACACCAGTACTCCAAATAAGGTCTCACCATAGACTTATACAGAGGCACTATCACCTCCTTTTTCCTGAAGGCCATTACCCCCCTCCCCCAGCATCCTCCTGGCTTTTGCTATCACTTTCTTTACCTAACTGGCCACCTTAAGATAGATGCAATCAATGTGGCAAGACCTCATTTGAAGTAGTGTGTGCAATTCTGGATATCGCTCCTTCAAAACAATAATAGTCTTGTGTTCTCAAACATAATGTTTATCTGCCTCTCAAGTCCCAGGTCGACAGAGACAAGACTCTGGAGACTAGGCAACTATGCTGTTGAGCAACAAGTGGGGCCTGGAGTCCCAGAGAAATTGGTTGATCCACTGCTAAGGAAAGTAGAAGAAAAATCTCTCAGTCAGAGGGGTAGTATGAAGATGACAAGACTGAAGAACTCTGGATATCAAAGAAAATGGAACAAATTCATAAAGAAGTAAAAAAAACTCCACAAGATGGAAAAGGCATCATGGGCTAATTGATGGGCAGCTAGTCTAATTAAACAGAAGGTGCAGTACTTTGTGTTCACTGGGGAAGCGAAAGAGGTCCACTTCGGGTTCACCCCAGTGCTCGAAGAGGTAACATGTGACTTCTGAGTTTAGGGGCCATTTGTGAGGCTCCAATTAGCAGCCAAGAGAATCTGTTACTTAACTGTGGTATTTGGGTAAACAGACTGCTTGAAGCGTGGCCTAAATACAGCAAGTGAAATGCCAGATCCACACTGTTTTGATACAAGCAGAGATCCTGAACTATACTGCTCATTTATGTTGAATATGGCGACAATTGTCCATTTGAATGAGGATGGTTTTTCCCTGTAACCAAAGCCTGAAAGTTTGCAAGGCATAGAAAATGGCTCAGAGTTCCAGCAGGTTGACATAAAGGGCCATATACACCCTGCAAATGGTGGCTTGCAATGCCAGGGCTGAAACCTAAAGCCATCTGGAACTTAGTCCTTAGTGGAACACAACATCTGGTGCAAGAGATGAGGGTGTTGGAGCCACTTGGCAAAAGTGATCATAGCATGATCAAGTTTGATTTAATAAATGGAGGAAGGATGGCAAGGAAATACACAGTACTACCTTTTAACTTTCAAAAGGGAGACTATGATAAAATGAGGAAAACAGTTGAGAAAAAACTAAAAAGGAGCAGCTGCAAAGGTTAAAGATCTACATCAAGCATGGGTGTTTAAAAATATTATCTTGGAAGCCCAGACCAGCTGTATTCCATGTTTTAAGAAAAGTGGAAGGAAGTCCAAAAAGCTGCCAGCATGGTGTAAAAGTGAGGTCAGAGAGGCTGTTGCAGCCAAAAAAAAGCATCTTTTAAGAAATGGTAAAAAAAATAGCCAAATGACGAAAACGTTAAACTACATAAGCTGTGGCAAGTTAGATACAAGGCATTGATAAGGTAGGCAAGGAGAGAATTTGAAAAAAAGCTTGCTGTGGAAGCAAAAACGCATAATAAAACCTTTTTCAAGTACATTCATAGCAAAAAACCTATCAGTGTGTCAGTTGGACCATTGGATAATAGAAGGGTAAAAGGGGCACAAAGAGGGAACAAGGCCTAGAGGAGAGACTGAATGAATTCTTTGCTTCGGTCTTTACTGAAGAAAATGAAGGGAAGTTACCCATGCCTGAAATGGTATTTAAAGCTGATGCAGCAGAATTGAAAGAAATATCGATAAAACAGGAAGATATATTACAACTATTTGATAAACTGAAGAGTAACAAATCACCTGAACCGGATGGCACACATCCAAAGGTGTTGAAAGAACTGAAATATGAGATTGAAAACCTACTATTATTAATCTGTGAATTATCATTAAAATCATCAGTAATACTTGAAGATTGGAGGATGGGTGTGATCCAGAAAACTACAGACCAGTGAGACTGACATCAGTACTGGGAAAAATGGTAGAAACCATTATTTAGAACAAAATTTCTGAACATGTAGATAGTCGTGGTTTAATGTGAGACAGACAACATGGCTTTAGCCAGGGAAGGTCTTCTCTTATAATCTATTATATTTTCTGAAGGTATAAATAAACGGGTAGAAAAAGGTGGGTCAATCGATGTAGTGTATCTGGATTTTCAGAAAGCCTTTGACAAGGTTCCTCATGAGAGACTCTTGGCAAAATTTAAAAAATCATGGGATAGGAGTCAATGTACTATTTTGGATCAGGAACTGGTTAAAAGATAAAAAGCAGAGAGTGGGGCTAAATGACCAATTTTCCCCAATGGAGAAAGGTGAATAGTGGAGTACCCCAGGGATCTGTGCTGGGTCCCCTGCTTTTTAACCTATGCAGAAATGACCTGGAAATGGGAATAATGAGTGAGGTAATCAAATTTGCAAATGACACAAAATTATTCAAAATTGTTAAAACCCAAGAGGATTGTGAAAAATTGCAAGAGGACCTTAATTGGAAGACTGGACATTCAAATGGCAGATGAAATTTAATATAGACAAGTGCAAAGTTATGCATCTAGGAAAGAACAACCCAAACTGTAGGTACACGATGCAACGTTCCACCTTCGGAACTACCACTCAAGAAAAAGATTTAGACATCATCGTGGATAACATGTTGAAACCCTCTGCCCAGTGTGCAGTGGCGGTCAAGAAAGCAAATAGAATGTTAGGAATCATAAGGAAAGGAATGAAGAATAAAACAAAGGATATTATAATGCCTCTGTATCGTTTCATGGTGTGACTGCATCTTGAATAGTGTGCGCAATTCTGGTCGCCATATCTTAAAAAGGATATAGCGGAATTAGAGTAGTTACTCACCTGTAACAGGTGTTCTCCAGGAGCAGCAGGAATCAGTCCTCACATATGGGTGACATCGATGTCGATGGAGCCCCCGTGCGGAGCATTTCCCCAGCTTTCTAAGAAAGCCTTTGGGAATACTGCACGCATGTGCGGTCCCCTTCCCGCCTAAAGGTGCTATCTTGCTCAGTCTGATGACATAGCTAAAAGACAGCACAAAAAAATGTAAAAATGAACTATGTACAACTGCAACTCCCAGGGGAGGAGGGAGGGTTGTGAGGACTGATTCCTGCTGCTCCTGGAGAACACTTGTTACAGGTGAGTAAATACTCTTTCTCCAGGACCAAGCAGGAAGTCAGTCCTCACATATGGGACTCCCCAGCTTCAGGCTACCGGGGACCCAGAGCTGAAAAATGAGCTCCCTCTAGCCGCAGCATCAGAGAAAGGATTTCACTGAAACATACCCCCACTGGTAGCCCAACCAGAGGGCTGGAGGGTAGGAGTTGCCTAAACCTCGAAGAGATTCCGGAGCACTGCCTGACCGAAAGAACTGTCCCTACAGGACTCCCTCTCCAGGCAGTAATGGGCCGCAAAAATCTGGCTTGAGGACCAAGTTGCAGCCCTACAGATGTCTGCCAACGGTACAGAGCAGAGATGAGCTACTGAGGCAGCCATTGCCCTGACACGGTGGGCTGTGACCCGATCCTGCAAAGGAAGGTCAGCTGCCCTGTAAGCCCAGGTGATACAGTCAGCCACCCAGATGGACAAGGTACGCTTGGAGACAGGTAACCCCAAGTTATTAGGGTCAAAAGATACAAAGAGCTGAGTAGCCCTCCTATGCCCCTGCGTACGTTCAAGGTTGAAGGATAAGGCCCTTCTACAGTCCAGGGCATGCAGGACTGTCTCAGCCCGGCTGGCATGGGGCCTAGGGAAGAACGTTGGAAGAACCACCTCCTGGTTGAGATGGAAAGAGGAGACAACCTTTGGGAGGAACTTAGGATGAGTCCTAAGGACTACCCTGTTCCTATAGAAGCGAGTGTATGGCCTTTCACAGACCAGGGCTTGAAGCTCACTCACTCGCCTGACCGAGGTCAGGGCCACTAGGAATAGAGTCTTCCAAGAAAGGAAGCGGAGAGGACATGTAGCCATCGGCTCAAAAGGTGGGCGAGTCAGTTGCTGCAAGACCACATTCAACTCCCACTCAGGGGCCGGTGGATGGAGAGGAGGCTTGAGCAAGAGCAAGCCTCTGAGAAACCTGGACACCAAGGGTTGAACCGACAGAGTGTCCTTCCACCAGTGAGTGGTGAGCTGCCAGAGCAGAGAGGTGGACCCGAACCGAATTGGACAAGTGCAGCAGGTACTGAAGCACTACTGGCACAGTGCAGGAGAAAGGATCTTCCTTGCGTTGCTGACACCACAAGGAGAACCTTCTCCACTTCAGGGCATAGGTTCTCCTGGTGGATTGCTTTCTAGAGGCCAAGACCACCTCTTCCACTTCCTGAGGCAGGCCCCAGGGAGCCAACACTACCCTTGCAGCCTCCAGGCCATCAAATTGAGAGATTTGAGATTGGGGTGCAGAAGGGAACCCTGATCCTGAAAGAGAAGATCTGGTTGCAACCCGAGGTAGTGGGGTTTCCACTGCTAGTTGAAGCAGAAGTGGGAACCAGGGCTGCCTCGGCCACCTGGGGGCTACCAGAAGCACCGAGGCCTTGTCCCTTAGAATCTTGCACAAGATTCGGGCCACCAGAGGCGTGGGAGGAAACGCATACAGGAGGCCATGGGACCAAGAAATCAGGAAGGCATCCGCTGCTAACCTCAGGGGACGTGGTTGCCTGGAACAGAACCTGGGTAGCTGCCGGTTCAGGGGACTGGCAAAGAGATCTATGGATGGAAGTCCCCATTTCAGGAAAATTGTTTGAACTACTAATGGGTGCAGTTGCCACTCGTGGGGCTGCAGAACCCTGCTCAACCTGTCTGCCAGGAAGTTCTCCTGGCCAGGGAGATAAACAGACTTGAGAAACATGTTGTGCCTGAGTGCAAAAGAGCAAAGGGCCTGTGCCTCCTGACACAGGAGCCTGGACCCAGTGCCTCCCTGTTTGTTCACATAGAACATGGCCACTTGATTGTCCGTCTTTACCAGAACAGATTGGTGAACCAAGGTGTGAGAGAAGGTTTTGAGGGCTAAGCGAATAGCCCGGAGTTCCAGTAGGTTGATCTGTTGCGTGGCCTCCCATGGAGACCACAGGCCCTGGGTGCACCTGTCCAAACAATGTGCACCCCAGCCCTGCAAGGAGGCATCGGTTGTCAACACCACTGTGGAAACGGGTACCTGAAAAGGCATCCCCTGTAGTAAGTTGGGGGGATGTAGCCACCACTGTAGGGAGTTCAGAAATGGTTGGAACACCCGTACTTTTACTGTGAGGCTTCCTGTGGCTTACTTCCACTGAGTTCTGAGGCACCACTGTGCAGGTCCCATGTGGAGGCGGGCATTGGGGGTCACATGCACTGTTGATGCCATGTGGCCTAGGAGCTTTAGACAGAGTCTGGCAGAAACCCGTGGCATGCTTTAGAAACTGGTTTGCCAAGTCTATAAGCCTTTGTGCCCTGTCTTCTGGCAAGTAAGCCTTTGCTTGCAGGGAGTCCAGCTGCGCCCCTATGAACTCCAGGTTCTGGGAGGGGAGCAAAGTGGACTTTGCGAAGTTTATGACAAAGCCTAGGTGTTGGAGGGAGACAGTTCAGAGGGTGGCTTGCCTGGCCTCCTGGTAAGTCTGACCCCTGATGAGCCAGTCGTCCAGGTAGGGGGAAGACAAAAACACCTTGATTCCTCAAGTAGGCCACCACCACTGCCAGGCACTTTGTAAAGACCCTTGGGGCGGAGGTTAGGCCAAAGGGCAGTATTCTGTACTGGTAATGGTTTCCTCCCACAATGAACCTGAGGTACTTTCTGTGGTCTGGATGAATGAGGATGTGAGTGTACGCATCCTTTAGATCTAAGGAGCATAGCCAATCTCCCTGCTGGAGGTGGGCAGAAGTGTTCCAAGAATAAGCATCTTGAACTTTTCCTTCTCCAAGAACTTGTTGAGATTCCTGAGGTCGAGAATAGGCTTGAGGCCACCAGTTCTCTTTGGCACGAGGAAGTACCTGGAGTAGAAACCGTGACCTTGCAGGAGGGGAGGTACAAGCTCCACCGCCTTGTCTAGAAGCAGACCTTGAAGTTCTTGAAGGAGGAGGTCTGTGTGCAGAGGAGGTCTTGGAGGCTCTCCTGGGAAGTAGGGAGGAGGCAACTGCTGGAAATGGAGCATATAGCCCTTGTGGACTATGCTCAATACCCAAGCATCTCCTGTAATGGGTGGCCACCTGTGGGCAAACAGGGCTAGATGACCTCCTGTACAGGGATGGGGCAGCAGAGGTGGAAAGGCTATGCTGTGGGAGTCAAAAAAACCCTCCCTGCTGAGTGGGAGCAGGAGCCGGAGGCATGGGGATCTTCTGCCTACGGGGCCCATGTCCCTGCCCCTTGGCCTGCTGACCCTGCTGGGGAGGCCTGGTACTGAGGGAAAGGTTTGTAGGCAGCTGCCTTCCTCGGGTACAAGGACGTCTTACCCGAGCCCTTCTTCTTATGAGAAGGGGCAGAAGTCTTTCTGGACAGCCTTGTCCTAGTCAGGTGCTCGGTTTCGAGCTCAGCAGCCTTCCTCGGCCATGGGCTTGCCAAAAAGGTTTTCAACTTGGCAAGGGACATCGACCAACTTGTCCTGCATCCAGGGCTCGAGGTCCGATGACTGCAGCCATGCCTGGCGTCGGGCCTCGATGCCGGCTGCCGCTACACGGGCCGAAGCCTCAAAGCCATCGTAGGCCGCTCGGGACATGAACTTTGAGCATTCTCGGATTCCCGAGGACAAGGTCTTGAACCTCTGCAAAGGTTCCCCGGAGAGGCCAGCAAAGAACCCGGCAATTTCCTTTGCCAGGTCTCATAAGTACATGCCAATGTACAGCTGGTAGGACTGGACACTGCAAGCAAGCATCGAGCCCTGGAAGCACTTTCTGCCGAGCGCATCCAGGTTCCGGGCCTCCCTAACAGGAGGCACCGCAGAGTGCATCTTCTGGCTCTTCAGACGATGCATGGCCGATTCCACCACCATGGAATGGTGCGACAGCTGCGCCTTCTGGAATCCAGGGCTCTTACGGAGTCGATAAATGGAATCGACCCGCTTGCTCAAAACCGGCGCCGAGACCGGTGCCTCCCACATCCGGAAGAGGAGCCGTTCCAGCATCGGAGGAACCGGCACAGTAAAGATCTCCTTCAGAGGAGAGTCATACTGGAGGGCCTCGAGCTCTTCGGCTCGAGGCTCCTCCTCGGGGTCTGCGGGAATCGCCAAAGTCTTGGCCATATCCCGGATGAACTCCGAGAACCGGGTGTCCTCCGGGGGGGGACCTACTCCGGGGCTCGGACTACGGTGAGTCCGAAGGGACGTACCGAGTCCGAAAGGTGTCAGGGGACTCCTCGTCCTCTCTCCCACGCGGACTCATCCGAAGAGGAGTCGGGGGGCTCTGACCACGTGGGCCTCGGTGGCACCCGCCCCGACGCCAAAGGCACCGGCGTCGACACCCTTGGTCCCGAGCGGGAGGTCGAGGGTGACTGTGACCGAGGACGACTTCGAGCCTTCATGGTCTCGAGTATCGGCTCGGTCTTCAGGGTCGACTTAGACATCGATGTCCCGGTGGTCAGGGCAGATGCACCAGCGAGGCTGGCCATCAGCACCCGCTGCTGATTCATTAAGGCACACAGACAATCTGCACTCTAAGGCTGTCAGCCTGAGTCCAAGCTCAGGAGACTCAGCAGCTACAGACTCGGGCCCCGGCGGCACCGGGCCCGACGTCGGCTCCCTAGGAGGAGAGTCCTCGAGGACAAACAGGACTTATGTGCCCGGCAGACTCCGGCTCCACACGAGGTATCTTGGATGGCTTCTCCAGCTCTGCTCAAAGGGCCCGGGGCGGCGGTCGGGGGTCCGAGACCTGGCCCCCCGAGGAACCAGGGACCTCCTCCGACGCCGCCCTCACGAGCCACTTCTTCCTCTTACGTTCCCGATCGGGGGACCCCCTGTCCGAGGAACCCCGACGATGCTCGGGGTCAGACTCCCGAGACGTTGAGGCCTCAGACGAGATCCGGGCCCGGCCAGAGGCAGAGTCAGAAAAAATCCGTTCTGATGCTGGCGGCTTCGGAGTGCCTTGGTAGACATTTTGCCACACGGGACACAGACCTTAGGATCATGATCCGGTCCGAGGCATCGAAGGCAGCAGTCGTGTGTGTCGGTGAGAGACATCAGTTTCTTACACCGATCACACTTTTTGAAACCACTGGAAGCCATCGGGGAAAAAAGGACCCCCGCGAGGTCAAAGGACCGGCCTTCCAGGGAAAAGACATAAAGGGCGCGAACGCCAGCCACGAAGGGCAAAAACCGAAAAATAGAAGACGGGCTCTATACCGGTGTACCGAACCAGGCGGAAAGGGGAACCGGCGTCGAACCGGAGAAGAACAACGAAGAAATCGCAAGAAAAAAAGTCAACTTTTCCGGGTGACATGGACAGACGTCCGGTGGGCTCCACGGAAAAAGAAAGACTGAGCAAGATGGCACCTTTAGGCGGGAAGGGGACCGCGCATGCGTGCAGTATTCCCAAAGGCTTTCTTAGAAAGCTGGGGAAATGCTCTGCACGGGGGCTCCATCGACTTCGATGTCACCCATATGTGAGGGCTGACTTCCTGCTTGGTCCTGGAGAAAGAAAAGGTACAGGGGAGAACCACCAAAAGGGTAAAGGGGATTTAAGGATACCCCTATGAGGAGAGGCTAAAAAGGATAGCGCTCTTCAACCTGGAAAAGAAAAGGCTGAGGGGATATGATAGAGGTCTATAAATTAATGAACTAGAGTGGAACGGGTAAACTTAGATCGATAGTCTTTCTGCATTTTGATGGCATAAACAAAGGGATATGCAATGAAGTGATAGTGTAACCCATATAAAAGACTAATAAAAAAATATATTTTTTCATTCAATGCGCAATCAAACTCTGGAATTCATTACTGGAAGATGTAGTAAAAGCTGGTTAGTGTAGCTGGGTTTAAACAAGGTTTGGACAAGTTCCTGGAGGAAAGGTCCATAAACCATTATTAAGGAGGACAGGGGAAATCCACTGCTTGTCCCAGTACAAGCACTGTGGAACCTGTGTTTTCTGGGTAAACTGCTAGGTACTTGTGACCTAGATTGGCCACTGTTGGCAACAGGATACTGGGCTTGATAGACCTTGGTTTGACCCAGTATGGCATATCTTATGTTCTTAACAATGCCTCTATCAAGCGTGAGGGTCTCTTCAAAGCACTATCACCCTCCACAGGTATGGTTTTCTTCATGACCACTGCAACCAACATGCCCACATGGGACAGGCACAACCTCTCCTTCTCTTCTAGGGGAACAGGACAGAACTTAGTCATGCTCCTTCCCACCCACAGTCCAGTATCGGGAGTATTCTAATCTGCATGTCCTTTATAGCCCTGTGAAAGGGACAGGACCTGGGCTTCCGAAAGCCCTCTCAGAGCAAGTCCTCCACAGGTCCTGAGCTCACCAGGCGTTCTGTGGTGATACGGAGGACCACCAGAGTACTCAAGATTAGGGATGGCAACTCATCCTTGTGAAAAATCCCAACCACAGTAGGACCCTCACCTGCTGGAAGTTTACCTTCCTCCAACTCTTCCTGTGGCGGACCCTCCAAAAGATATGAGGGGTTCTCGAGTAGATCCACAGACTCTGAATTCCACAGAAGCAGCATACTCTGCCACCCCTACAGGATTCTTGCACGGGTATTATGCGGTAGGAGGAGTATTCTGAGCCACAGATCCAGGCAAGCATGGTGCGATAAGAGCAGTTGGCTTCTCTCCCAGGTCGTGCTTCTCTCAGAAGGCCTGATGGAGGAGCAGCACAAACTCTGGGGTAAAGAGGGAGCCTCCCCCCCTCCCCCCGAAGAACCACCTCCAGAAGACAAAGAGGTTCCTCTTGGCAGGTGCTGCACTGGCTGCAACAATGGAGGCTCTGCCACATTTTGCAAGGGAGCATCCATAGCAAACCTACTGGTGGCAGTTCCCGCCAAAATTAGTGGGCCTCTTGACTCTTGTAGGCCATGTTTGAGCTCTGCTGCACGTCCCCCACTTACACGCTGCAATCTTGATCTGTGACTGCAGTGCTTTCATGCACACAGCCATCATATGGCTGCTGCCGACCGCACTCCTTGGATGTCATGTGCATGGTGACTCCACAGCATGGGCTATCCTTTGAGACAGACCCCAGAGTTGAATGCCCTCTTCCTACAGCAAAAAAGACTGGTCTAAACGGTCTGTCACACTGTGGAGTGCTGCTGTGCTTCACTGTGTTTTCTTTTGTTTGGGTGGGTGGTTGTTGTTTTTTTTAAGCAAACTTTAATATCCAGTGCTCAACCCCTGGCCTCCTCCCAATAGTTGGGGGGAGGGACAGAGGGTGCTGCCTCAGAGCTTAGTCCTTAAGGGCAACACTCTTGTTGACAAGAGGCAAGAGGGGTTCTGCATCCCAGGGCTCACAGGAACACAACATCTCTGGCCCATTAAAACGCCTCAATGTCTCTTCAGGCCAGTATGCACAGGATATACTCACCTCCCATCTGCTGAAGACCGAGAAATACTGGCTGTGGACCGGCTGCATAGGACCCTTATAAGATGATGTCTTCAAACCAGTGTTTCTCAGACTCCATCTGCTGGTAGGAGAACCCACATATCTAAACTGAACAGACTTTTTGTATACAGGTTGTTGCACTCTGCAGTATTGAGAAGTCTGGTCCCTCAGCTGGGAGGACTGTTCAAGCAAGGTAGAGCAGTAGTCTTTAATTTGGGAAACCGCATCTTAGCCCTGAGAAGGTTATCCTCCAGGCAAGATCTTTCTGCTGGGTGGTTGTGCAGATCTGCATGTAGGTCTAGAAACTCTAAGCAAGGCACTTCATCTGGTGCCTGTAGCAAGTGTAGCCAAGCGGGATGCTGTGTCGTGTTATAAGTGAAGTGGATAAAGTGGTAAGCCGATTCCTGAAGGTTGTCCTGCAGCTGGTAGAATTGTTTTTGAGGTGAGGTCACAGGATGAGTTAGCTGTTGAAGGAGGAACATGGTAATAGTAGCTCTACAATTTCAGATCCTGAGCTCCTTGGTATATCTTTCTTGCCACTGCATCTAAGATTTTTTGATTCTTGCCCAGGTGGGCATGGGCCTGAAAGTTGAAGGCCTTGGACTTCTAAACTGCTTGTGGTGGAGATGAGGACAGTATCCAAATGCAATAAAAACCATAAGTACAGACAATCACTAAGGGAGAGGAAGGGATCAGTAGTTGGTGTGGCTGGGAAGACTATACAAGCTGCATGGTCTTCACATGCCATCATTTTCTATGTTTGGCACTAGTCACACACTATAGCACCGATGTCTGATAATGTTCTAGAAAGAAAGAGTAGTTATTCACCTGTAACAAGTGTTCTCCAGGAGCAGCAGGAATCAGTCCTCACTTATGGGTGACGTCGGCGCCGACGGAGCCCTCGCGGAGCAATTTCCCCAGCTTTCGAAGAAAGCCTTTGGGATTGCAGCGCGCATGCACGGTCCTCTTCCCGCCCAAGGATGCCATCTTGCTCAGTCGAATGACATAGCGGAAGACAGCAACCATAAGAATGACTGCAACTCCAGGGGAGGAGGGAGGGTAGTGAGGACTGATTCCTGCTGCTCCTGGAGAACACCTGTTACAGGTGAGTAACTACTCTTTCTCCAGGACCAAGCAGGAAGTCAGTCCTCACTTATGGGACTCCCTAGCTTAAGGCTACCGGAGACCTCAAGCTGGAAAAGAGAGCTCCCTCCAGCTCAACCGCACAGAAGGAAGGAATCTTCTCTGAATACGAATCCGGCCGGTAGCCAACATCGGGGCCGGCGGGTAGGAGTTGCCTAAACCTCAAAGAGATTGTGGAGGACTGCCTGTCCGAAAGCACTATCCCTGCGGGACTCCCTCTCCAGGCAGTAATGAGCCGCAAACGTCTGGCTAGAAGACCAAGTAGCGGCCCGGCAGATGTCTGCCAACGGAACCGAGCGGAGGTGTGCGACAGACGCCGCCTTCGCCCGGACACGGTGCGCCGTGACTCGACTCTCCAAAGAGAGGCCGGCTGCCCCATACGCCCAGGCGATGCAGTCAGCTACCCAGATGGACAGAGTACGCTTTGACACAGATAACCCCAACCGATTTGGGTCAAAGGAAACGAAAAGCTGGGCAACTTTCCTATGCCCACGCGTACAGTCAAGGTAGAAGGACAAGGCTCTTCACAGTCCAGGGTATGCAGAACAGTCTCAGCTCTGCTGGTATGTGGCCTGGGAAAGAAGGTCGGAAGAACCACCTCTTGATTGATGTGGAAAGAGGAAACCACCTTAGGAAGAAACTTAGGGTGAGTCCGTAAGACAACCCTATTCCTGTAGAACCTAGTGTAAGGGGGCTCCGACACTAGGGCCTGTAGTTCACTAACGCGCCTAGCGGAGGTGAGGGCTACCAAGAAGAGAGCTTTCCATGAGAGGAAGCGGAGGGGACAGGTAGCCATGGGTTCGAAAGGCGGGCAAGTAAGCCTTTGTAAAACCACATTGAGGTCCCAGTCAGGAGCCGGAGGGCGCAACGGGGGCTTAAGCAGAAGCAGGCCCCTGAGGAAACGCGCCACCAAGGGATGTGAGGAAAGGGGCTGGCCCTCCACCGGCGAATGATGTGCAGAGAGAGCACTGAGGTGGACTCTGACAGAGTTGGACTTGAGGCCTAGATCGGAGAGGTGCAGCAAGTATTGCAGTACCACCGACACTAGGCAGGCGAAGGGGTCCTCAGAACGCTGAGAACACCAGGTGGAGAAGCGACGCCATTTGAGTGCGTAAGACTTCCGGGTAGAAGGTCGCCGAGACGCCAGGACGACAGCTTCCACCTCCGGGGGGAGCGAGAGCGGGGCCAGGACTACCTTCTCAGCAGCCAGGCCATCAGGTGAAGGGCCCGGAGGTTGGGGTGCAGAAGAGTACCCTGATCTTGGGTCAGAAGATCGGGCTGAAACCCCAGAGGGAGAGGGGTGTCCACCGCTAACTGCAGGAGCAGAGGAAACCAGGGTTGCCTCGGCCATCGGGGCGCTATCAGGATCACGTAGGCCCCGTCACGGGCAACCTTGAAGAGCGTCCGGGACACCAGCGGCGTGGGAGGAAAGGCATACAGTAGGCCTGTGGACCACGAAATGAGGAAAGCATCCGGGGCCACTCTGAGGGGATGCGGATGCAGAGAGCAGAACCGGGGAAGCTGCCGGTTCAGGGGACTGGCAAAGAGGTCCACGGTGGGGGTGCCCCACCGGCGGAAGATTTGCTGGGCAACGCCGGGGCTCAACCTCCACTTGTGGGGCTGCAAGACTCGGCTCAGCCTGTCGGCCAGGCAATTCTCCTGCCCGGACAGGTAAACAGCCTTGGAGGAGGATGTTGTGGTCGACAGCCCAGGAGCACAGTCGCCGGGCCTCCTGACAGAGCAGGAGGGAGCCCGTGCCCCCCTGTTTGTTCACGTAGAACATGGCCACCTGATTGTCCGTCTGCACCAGTACGGACTGGCGAGAGGTGAGGTGAGAGAAGGTCCACAGAGCTAGGCGGATCGCCCGCAGCTCCAGGAAGTTGATTTGTTGAGCCGCCTCCCAAGGAGTCCAAAGGCCTTGAGTGCACACTCCCTGGCAATGCTCTCCCCATCCCAAGAGAGAGGCATCGGTCGTCAGCACCCGGGAGGGTGCGGGAGACTGAAAGGGCATACCCCGTACCAGGTTGGGCAGGTGGAGCCACCACTGCAGAGAGGAGACCAGGCGGTCGGAGATCTGTAGAAGGTCCGCCAGACCTCCTGTGGCCTGATGCCATTGAGTGCGGAGACACCACTGGACAGGCCTCATATGCAGTCGGGCGTTCGGCGTGACATGGACCGTGGAGGCCATATGACCGAGCAGCTGCAAGAACCTCCGGGCCGGAACCGGAGACGCACTGTGGAACCTGCCGGCCAAAGCCATGAGCCTGTCGGCTCGCTCTCGAGGCAAGAAGGCACGAGCTCGCAGAGTGTCGAGCCGAGCTCCTATGAATTCGAGATCCTGAGAGGGGCACAACGTGGACTTCCCGACGTTTATGATGAAGCCCAAGTGCTGAAGCAGAGCCACCGTACGCTGCGTGGCCTGCGCGACCTCTGGGGCCGACTGCGCCCGTACGAGCCAGTCGTCCAGGTAAGGAAAAACGAACAGGCCCTGGAGCCTCAGGAAGGCCGTGACCACCGCCAGGCATTTTGTGAACACACTGGGGGCGGAGCACAATCCGAAAGGCAGCACGCGGTACTGATAGTGTTTCCCGGCCACTACAAATCTGAGATATTGTCGGTGGTCTGGATGAATCAGGATGTGAGTATAGGCATCCTTTAGATCCAAGGAGCATAGCCAATCTCCCTGCTGGAGGTAGGGCAGCAAGATTCCAAGGGTAAGCATCCTGAACTTTTCCCGCTGCAGGAACATGTTGAGGTTGCGCAAGTCCAGAATGGGTCTGAGGCCTCCCGTCCTCTTTGGGACCAGGAAGTATCTGGAGTAGAACCCCTGACCCCACTGAGGTTGGGGCACTGGCTCCACAGCCTGCTCCTCCAGTAGACCCTGCAGCTCCTGAAGGAGTAAGTCTCTGTGCAGAGGGGGCCTCGGAGGCTCCCCCGGAAAGTAGGGGGGAGGCACCTGGTGAAAATGCAAGAGGTAGCCCCTTTGAAACACCTGCAGCACCCAGGAATCGGATGTTATGGCTGGCCACCTGTGAGCGAAGTGGATCAGCCTGCCCCCCGTGCTGAGCGACGGGCAGGGAGGGGGAGAGGCTATGCTGGCATAGTCAAAAGCCCCCACCCTGCATGGCAGGGGGCTGTGCAGCGGGCTTGGAGGCCCGCAGCCTGCGGGGGCCATTCCCCTGACCCTTAGTCTGTGGGCACTGAGAGGAAGCCGCCGGTACTTGGTATTGAAGGTGGGATTGCTTATAGGCAAGCACCTTCCTTGGGTAAAAAGGCTTCTTCCCCGGACCCTTCCTCTTCTGCGTGGGAGCGGAGGTCTTTCGGGACAGTCGAGTCCGAGTGAGAGTCTCGGACTCGAGTTCCGCAGCCTTATCGGACATGGGCTTGCCGAAAAGGTTGTCACCTCGGCAGGGGACATCGACTAACTTGTCCTGTACCCACGGCTCGAGGTTGGATGACTGGAGCCAGGCCTGTCGGCGGGCACCGATGCCGGCTCCGGCTACTCGGGCCGACGCCTCGAAGCCGTCGTAGGCCGCCCGAGAAAGGAACTTCGAGCACTCTCGAATACTATCGGACAAGGCCAGGAACCTCTGCAAAGGTTTGTCGGAGAGACCAGCCGAGAACCCAGCGAGCTCCTTCGCCAAGTCTCGGAGGAACATGCCCATATACTATTACTATTACTCTAACTTACTCAATAACTCCATTAACCGACCAAGGGAATTGTTCAGCATCATAAAGAACCTAACAAACAAAACATACAACTCAGATGAAACTTCCATAGATATTTCTCCACAAGAATTAGCACAATATTATATTAATAAGACAAAACTTCAAATGACCCCACCAATAACACACACTGAAATGACACACACTACACTGGATAACTGGTCCAACTTCACCCTAATTTCAAGGACCACTCTCAAAACTACTATATCTAACATCAACACAACCACATCACATCTAGATCCATGCCCAGTGGACTGGATAAAAAAAGACATTCTCAATACTCTCTGCTTTCATCCTCCCTATGGTCAACCTATCACTAGAAAAAGGATACTTACCCCCATCTCTCAAGCATGTTCAAATACGACCAATACTTAAAAATAACACATTAGACAAATTATCCCCAAAATCATACAGACCAATATCGAGTATTCCTTTCATGGCAAAACTTATAGAAAAAATAATCCAAATTCAACTACAGGAATTCATAGATACATTGAACCTCCTTGACGAACACCAATATGGCTTCCGACCATTCCATGGGGTAGAAACACTACTAACAGTCCTATACGATACTTTATTAAGGGGAGTTGATGACACCAAACAAGCATTCATCCTAGTATTCCTCGACATCTCGGCAGCATTTGACAGTGTTAATCACTTAACAATGCTAAACAGACTGCAACAAATTGGAATAACATCTACTGTATATAACTGGTTCAAATCCTACCTATCAAACAGAACACAAACAGTGAGAATCCTCAACCAAACATCTACTACTTTCAATCAAACACAAGGCCTCCCACAGGGATCCGCGCTATCAGCACTATTATTCAACATTTATATACAACCAGTCTGTAGCATCATTAAACGTCATGGCGTATATTACCATATTTACGCCGATGATATAATGTTCTACCTTCCATTTAAAATCCCGCACCCTCCAATACAACAAATAACAGAATGTTTTAAAGAGCTGACTATATGGCTTAACGATCAGAATCTACACATCAATTTTTCAAAAACTGATGTACTATATATCACCAAAAATCAAACATATATACCCCCAAGCACCATTACACTAGACAACCACGAGATCAACATAAAAAAATAAATAAAATACCTAGGTGTGATACTCGACAATAAACTTAACATGGATTCACATATAAAATATCTGACCAAAAACACACACTACAAACTCAAGACATTGAGACAATTAAGACCATTGATCCACTTACAAGACTTCATAACTATAATTCAATCCATCATAACCCCACACTTTGATTTTGCAAATATAATCCTTAATGGCATCACAAAGCAAAATATGAAAAAGATACAACTAACTCAAAACATAGCAGCAAGGATAATAATGAATATAAACTCAACAGAACACATCACACCGATCCTGGCTGAACTCCACTGGCTACCCATTCACTGCAGAATAAAATATAAAATTATTTTAACCACATTTAAACTAATAAATAACTTAGCTCCATCCATACTCAATACACTCATTAACATAGAATTAGATAAACGATCACAAAGGAGCAGAAACAAACACTATAGCAGTTCCAAAAGACTACACAAAAGCAAGAAAACAAACCAACAAGAGGGCCTTCTCTCATTCTGCACCTATTCTATGGAATACTCTGCCTGACAACATCCGCCAACTATCAGACAAAGGAATTTAAAAAAAAACCTAAAAACCCACTTATTCTCTCAACACTACAATACACTACCTACTCAGAATACACAAAGAGACACAGGTTAGCAAACAAACTACAATACTACATAACACACAAAATTTAAACGCACCACAATTTTGTTTTATCATGTAATTTGTAAGCACCCATAATGTAAATACGTTATAACTTTTACTGTTCAAATGTTATATTGTTACGTGTAAATAGTTCCATCTGTTCTATGTAAAACGACTAGGTATGTAATTTCACATACCTTATAATTTACTGTTACATCATTGTAAACCGCACTTGATACTTGGGAAAGAGCGGTATAGAAATAAGTGTTAAATAAATAAATAAATAAATAAATAAATATACAGCTGGTATGTCTGGACCCTGCAGGCAAGCATGGAACCCTGGAAGCACTTCCTACCGAGGGCATCCAGGTTACGGGCCTCCTTACCCGGGGGCACCGAGGAGTGCATCTTTTGACTCTTAAGCCGATGCATTGCCGATTCCACAACCATGGAGTGGTGTGGCATTTGCGCCTTCTGGAACCCGGGGCTCTTGCGGACTCGATAAATCAAATCGATCCGCTTGCTTAACACTGGTGTTGAGGCCGGGCTTTCCCACATGCGGAAGAGCAGCCGCTCCAGCATTGGAGGGACCGGCACAATAAAGGCCTCCTTCGGGGGAGAGTCGTACTGGAGTGCCTCGAGCTCTTCCGCGCGAGGCTCCTCCTCTGGATCCGCGGGGAAAGCCAAAGCCTTGGCCATATCCCGTACAAAATCAGATAAGCGTGTATCCTCCGGAGGGGATCGCCTTCGAGGCTCCGACTCGGGTGAGTCAGAGGGGACGCACCGGGTCTGAAAAGAGCCGGGCGACTTGTCCCCTTCCGTGTCACAGTCTGACGCCTCCGTGGAGGAATCGAGGGGCTCCGTGTAGGCGAGGGTTCGTCCCGACGCCGGCGTCGACAACCTCGGTCCCGAACAGGAGGCCGAGGGAGACCTCGACCGAGGATCGACTCGAGCATGCATAGACTCGGCCGCCGGGGTCGACTTGGGCGTCGACGTCCCGGTGGTCTGGGCGGATGCACTGGCGATGCCGGTCATCCAAACCTGCTGCTGGTCCAAGAAGGCAGAGATACTGCGCTCCAAGGATGTCAATCTGAGGTCAAGCCCAGAAGACCCGGCAGCCACCGACTCGGGCCCCGACGGTGTCGGGCCCGACGACGGTTCCGTAGGGGAGTCCAGGAGGACAATAGTACTCACATGCGGCTCCACCTCGAGTCGAGGAAATTTGAAGGTCTCTCCGCCTCCGAGGACTCGGGGCGGCTGGCAGGGCTATGCGACCCAGCCAGCGAGGGACCAGGTGCGTCCTCCGACGCCGCCCGCGCGAGTTTCCTCTACCGACGATGCTCCCGTCCAGGGGACCCCCTCTCAGAGGAACTCCGACGGAGCTCGTGGCTGGAGTCACGAGACGTCGAAGCCTCCGAGGTCCGGGCCGGACCGGACTCGGGGTCAGAGAAGATTCTGTCCTTTTGCGATTGCCGACTCCTCAGCGACTTGGAGGACATCTTGCCACACGGACCACAGCTCCCAGAGTCATGGTTGGGTCAGAGGCAACGGAGGCAGAAATTATGCGTGTCTGTAAGAGACATTAATTTAGAACAATGATCACATTTTTTGAACCCGCTGGCAGCCATGGGGGGAAAAAGGGCCCCCACGAGGTCAAAAGACCGAGCCGCCAGGGGTGGAAAATAAGTGGCGGGAATGCCAGTTAAAAACTGAAAACAAAAAAGAAATGTGAACCGACTCGATAAGGAAAAAAATCGAGGCCGGGCAGGAAAAGGACGCGCGAACCGAGAAAACAACAAAGAATTAATCAACTTTTTCAGCGGTGGTAACAAACTACGTCTGTAGGGCTCCGCGGAAAAAAGAAGACTGAGCAAGATGGCATCCTTGGGCGGGAAGAGGACCGTGCATGCGCGCTGCAATCCCAAAGGCTTTCTTCGAAAGCTGGGGAAATTGCTCCGCGAGGGCTCCGTTGGCGCCGACGTCGCCCATAAGTGAGGACTGACTTCCTGCTTGGTCCTGGAGAAAAGCATAGTATTAAACCAAAAAAGAAACGTTTTCGGCAACCTGCTAGCTCTGTGAAAAACGAAGAACTGAGAAGAGGAGTTGGGAAGGCGGGAAAGCAGATGCGCAGGCACAGTGGGCTGCTCCCAAAGGCTTTCCTATTGGACGCTGGGGAGCATTCCCACGCAGGCTCCATCGGTCCAGACGTCACCCATATCTGAAGACTGCATTCCTGCTTGTTCCTGGAGATGAGCCAATTTTTATGTCCAAACATCGATTATCTGGACCATAGATGGCTACGTCATTGTAAATGAGGGGCATCTTTCTGTGATGAGAATGGCCGAAACAGATCATGAGTTTCTGGGGATGTAGTTTTGGAAGGCATACCACTGACAGAAAGTGTAATGGCTGGATGATACTCTCCTGCAGAAATCAATACCTGCTCCAGAAGAGTGGAACCATCCTGGATAAACTGCTGCAAAAGGTGTAGAGGCCTAGAGGTTTCGGCTAGCCCAACCACCAAGCGGTCTAGGAGTCTAGGGTGGCAGCATTTGGAGGGGAGGAAGGGGGGGCATAGAAGCACAGTAGAACATATTGCTTAAGTAAGGGCCTGTGCTTTAAGGCCCCAAACTGCACATATTTACTTACTGCTTTTTCAGTCTTGGCAGAGGTAGAGTGGTGACGGAAGGCCTGGCAAGAGGAAGGGGAGAGAAGAGAGACTGGACATAGTGAGTGGGTGGAAGGGAGGGAGGGAGGGAGGGGCACTAGGACCTTGAGTTGCCTCTGGAGGGAGTACACAGCTGAATGTTAGGCTCAGGGTGTCAAGATATCCTTGGGCCAGCTCTGCATGGACTGGCTAACAATGACTAACAGCTTATTTTTGGGAAGGGAGACCAGAGACCTCTTGTTCCATATGATGACACTTTTCTGCTGAGGGGCACTTCTCCAGACCCATGTGGTGTGGCCTTCTTATTGGAAGGTATTTGTGAAATGCTTTGCTAGAAGCGTGTGCCTTGTGTTTACTATTTTCAGAAACGGTATCTGATTTTGTGCTCCTATTTTCTCCTGGTCTATTTTTGGGCAGATATGGGGTTTGGGTAGTATCAGTTAGTCTAGTGATAGCGCTGCTGGGGGCAGGCCCTTTGTTCAAGTGGGACCAGGAAGGCTGGTGCTGTGTGGAGGAGCAGAACTTTCCTTTAAGACCTGTGGAGCAGAATTGCTAGACTGCTGAGCTCATCAGGTGGGAGAAGGAGGAGTGGAGAGGAGAGGAGAGGAGAGGCGTGGAGGAGTGGCCTAGTGGTTGGGGCAAGGTACTTCAGGCCGGAAGGTCGGGGGTTCAAATCCCACTAGAGGACAGCCACCTTGGGCCGGAAGGACTGGGGTTTCTAGTCCCACAGGTGCTCCTTGTGGTCTTGGGCAAGCCACTTAACCCTCCATAGCCCATGTTCCCTATAAAATAGTTATTTCCAAGTTATAATGCCCTGTTCAATGTAATTTCAGTTTGTTCAATGTAAACCGCACTGATGCAGAATAGCGCGGTATATAAGAGAATGTAAATAAATAAATAAATAAAATAAAGAAGGGGCACTGGTATAGAAAGCAAGACATACAAATCAGTTTTCACTTACTTGGCTCCAAATTTGGTTCAATTAAGTCCTATGAGTTACTTGCTAGTAACTAAGTTTCTTGGGAAAGGAATATTAGTGACACAAAAGCCCCACAAACACCTTTTTACAGCTGTAAGGAGTGATCAGAGGTAAACTCTCACCTGTCGTACAATATTCTGGATAAGTTTGTCCATGGTGAAGCCAATGTAAGCATGGATTGTGAACATCTCCCTCAATGTGTCCTCATACTGGGTTGCATCAATGTTCCCAACCAGCAGACTCCTAACCATATCTAAAAATGCCGGGTAGTATTCTTCTAATTCCACTTCACCTGCAAGCAGAAGTTATAAAATACTCAGCTTGCCCCCTCAAAGTATTCACTAGGACAGAATCAGAGAGAATGCTTTAGGTTTTGTGCTATACCATGACCCAGTCTGAACTTTCTCTGCAAGAACTCTCTCAGGCAGGATTTATTCCAAAACAATCACAGGGTCAAAGATCAAATTTTGGCCTCCTTCACAAGTAATGCAGCTATAGGCTGACCTCTGAAGGCAACCCTGTGTTACACAGGTATTTCATAAACTGTAAACATGGTAAAGTTTCAAAAAGCTTAAAAAATGAGTAGGAAAAAACAAACAGACATAAATCCACACTACCAAGCCAGGGCCTTTCTTTAACATGTGTGCAGCTCAGATCAGTCTTTCTAGTGCTACATTTTGTTCCCAAAGCCAAACTTAGTGTTTCAAATCTATTTCACCTCTGTCAAAAGGGGAAGTGTGCAAGTGAATCAGTTATTGGAAACAAAAAGGAATAAAAGTTAAGGTTCTTATTCTCTAAGTCATGAGAATTCCAAAGATACAATTGTGGTCAACATTATTGGCATGCTTGCATTTTAGGCATATTGTGTACAATATCTTGAAAAATAATTGGAAATATTCCAACTGCATGTCATAATATTTTAATAGTATGTTCAAAGAGATACAACAAAAAAAGGCTGTCTGTGTAACTTAGACATAGTAATTTTAAAAAATAAAATAAAATAAGACCTGGACAGGATTAACAGCATCCTTCACTAACATTTGGTTGCACAACCCTTGGCAGTGATGACAGCCTCCAAACGTTTCTTGTAGCCATCTATAAGTTTCGTACATCTGTCTGCTGGTAGTTTCTCCCACTCTTCAACTGCGATTTGTTCCAGCTCATGAATGTTTCCAGGATTCCTTTTACCAGTGGCAGGTTTCAGCTATTTCCAGAAGTTCTCTATTGGATTCAGATCAGGACTCATTGCTGGCCAGTTTAAAACAATCAATTTGTTCCTTTTTAACCATTCTTTTGAATGTATGTTTTTGGTCATTGTCCTGCTGGGAGGACCTATGATCTTTGACCCAGACCTAGCTTTCTGACACTAGGTAGCACATTTTACTCCAGAATACCTTGGTAGTCCTCCGACTTCACGACTCCTTTAATATGTTCCAGGCCTCCAGTTCCTCAGGCAGCAAAACAGCCCCACAGCACTATGGAACCTCCACCATATTTAACTATAGAAAAGGGTGTTTTTTTTCTTTATAAGCATCATTTCTTCAAATGTAAATACATCACTGGTCTGCATTGCCAAAGAACTCAAGTTTGGTTTCCTCTGTCCACAGAACATTTTTAGAGAAGGACTGTGGTTTCTCAAGGTGGGTTGGGCAAAGATCAGGCGTGCCCTTTTATGTCTGTCTTTCAGCAGTGGGGTCCTCCTTGGCCTTCACCCATGAAGTCCTTTTTTGTTTAGTGTGCGGCATATGGTGCAGGTTGAAACCACCACTCGATTGCTCCAGGTCAGCCTTAAGTTCTTTGAATGTTGTACGTTGTGGTTTTCCAACAGTTTGCACTAACCTTCGAAGATTTCTTGGATTCATTTTCCTCTTCCCATCACATCCTGGGAGATTCTTGACATTTCCATGAGCAGAAAACATCTTAGTAACATCGCGAATTGTAGACACAGGAATCCCAAGGTCTTTGGAGATGGTCTTGTACCCCTTTGAAGTTTGACGTTTGGTGACAATGGCTTTTCTGATGGTCTCAGGCAGCTCTAGTCTCCACTATCGTGAAAATGGAAGAGGGAGTGAATGTGGCCATTTGAAACATTAGAGCCATCATTCGTTGGTTGATTTAAGTCATGTGAGTACTGACAATTGATCATGGGTGCATTTAATTTTACTGCAATGAGAATGTGGTTCTTCTGTTCAAACTCATTTGAACTGTTTAAAAGGATGCCAATAATCATGTCCTATCCTAGTAATTTAACCTTATTTTATTCCCCACATATATACTATTCCAACTATCAAGGGCAATAAATACTATCCTTCTATTACCTATTTTTTGTCGGAACTAGCACCATGAAGATAAAAAGCTAAGTGAAAATAATTTGATTAATTTCTATGATAGATTGATTCTTCACTGGTTGGTTGAACTGAGGGGTTTATATACCCCTTAGGGATTGTTTAGGGTTGCGTCCCTATATAAAGAATAAAAAGGAACATTGAACCATGAGAAGATGTTTTTATCTTCATGGTGCTAGGTCCCACAAAAAAATAGGTAATAGAAGGATAGTATTTATTGCCCTTGATAGTTGGAATAATAATCATGTCCTGGCAATGTCGCAGTTTTTATACTATTTCCTTTTTTAATTGGTCTTGTTTTATGATTCTTTTCGTGTCAAATGTGTGTGCTTACAGTATATAGTCAAAAGCCATTTCAGTGGCCATTTTTTTTTTTTAAGGAGACACTGGACATTAAGAGGTTGAACTGCAAAAGGTGCCAATAATGTTGACCATAACTGTATATTTCTGGAATATCTTTCAACTCATTCAATAATTATGAAGCCATGAAAGGGGAAAAAATCTCCCCTCCCCAAACCACACTGAATTAGAGCTCAAGCAGGTTCAGTTTCCACAACTAGTCCTAAAACCTTCAAATAATTTTGTAAAGCAAAAGAGAAAAAAATTCACCTGTTACTTCTGAACAAACCCACCCATCAAAAGCGAGAGAAGTTTCCCTCTATTCTCGTCAGTATTAACATTCTGGCCTTACTTGGTTGTTTCAGCCTGAGCTCCATCGCAGGGTCATTTGCCTTTTCCTTCCTTCCCTCGCAGAACAGACTCTCCCTCTCTTTCTCATTTCGATACTCTAGAAGCTGCTTTTGAGCCTGGCGATAAATCTTTAAGAGTCTGGCACACAAAGTCTGGTGGAGGCGGAGAAAGAAATACCAGTTGTTGTTGGCAAAGAAGAGGCTATAGACATCCTCCATGTTCCCATGATGCTCAGTTGCCGCCGCTGCCGTCACGCAGGGCTCAGCCTGTTCCCCTAGCACACTAGCCTGAGAAACTGCGACAGGTTTTCTCCGGTGATCAGCTGCCTCTGGCTCACACTCCATGCTATGCTCCTGATCATCATCAGATGACTCTTCAGAGACACACTGGAGGCGCAAATGGTGGAAAAAGAAGAGTTCCGGGATGAAGCGATGAATGATTTGCTTGATGGTGTCCTGGTCTTCCTTCTGGATAGCTGGCTGCCGCTTCACATAGTAGCTGATGAGTGAGGCCGCATCATCCAGTATCTGTTTGTCTTCGTACACGAAAATGAGATGTGGCTCGCTTACTGTAGTATTGCGGCCCTCCGTGTGTTGCTCCTGATGCTGCAATAGATAGATGGGATTTAAAGAGAAGAGAAACAAAGATGCTGATGGAAACCATATTTGCATCCAATAAGTCTGTCCTTTAATAATATTTGCCTGCTGACTGCAGCAGGCCCTACTTAATTTCTGGTCTCCTTCCTACCTTGCTCTGTCACGCAAGTCTTTTCCAGGGCTATTTTCAAACAATTTTACCCAGGTAACTTGGCTCCTATTTTTTGGCCTAGCAACTTTACTGGAAACCCACAAATGGCCTCCGTTTTGGGCTACTACATCATGAGCCTTCATATGCAACCACCCAGGGTTTGTCTTCCTTTTATACCCGCACTTGCTTTGGCTCAACCATCATAATGATGGTCCTCAGTCGGCCAGGGCTACACCCTGCGGCTGCCTTTGAAAATTTGTAATTGTGTGAATTGAACATGGCCAGCAGGCATCACCCAAAAATGTCAGCTGAGACTTCGTCCCCTCCAGGGGCTTTAAGTGCAGAGTCTGCAGCACCCTACCCTCGACTGGTCTGGGGAGCGGAGTCCCGATTAAGAAATCCAACTCTGCTCCTACACCTGGCAGCCTGGAGCTGTCCCCTCTACGTTTTTCAAAAATATAGGACCACAAATCCTCTGCCTCCCTCCATATAAAAAGAGCCATTACATACAGACAGCAAATACTAGCATGTTAAAAAAATACTTAACTATGATCTGATCTACTAAGACGGTCTGTCCCACCCTCCAAGCGATGGGCTCACCTCATCATACACACTCTCTATTTCATTCAGTAAACTCTTAGAGCGCAGGGCTTTGGTATCATTCTGCTTAAAATTTACAGCCTGGTGATCCAGTGACTTTAAGTAAGCTTTCTCATACTGCTCTCGCCAAATTTTGTTGAAACCTTGCTGGGCTTCTCTCCATTCCTCCTCCTTGGCTTTCAACCTGTAAAATTCAGACAGTGTGTGTGGGTTTTTTTTTTTCATTTTTTGGCTCGGTAGTTTCTCCTTGCTCCTTTCAATTCCAAGGCTGGGATCCTGGTGCCATGAGCCTTTTATTCATAGCTACCCAAGGATTTTCCTATTTTGCTAGCCTGTTCTCCCAAACTCAGCCAACCACTGCAGTCATGGTCCTTACTTCCACAGCGCCACTAGACGTCTGCAGCGCTGTGCGCATACACACAAGAGACAGTCCCTGCTCACAGCTTACAATCTATTCAAGACAAACAGGACAAATAAGAGATTAGAGAGTCATTTATTATGGCCAGTCAGTCTGCAATTCCTTCTTTAGCCTGGTACATACGTGACTCAGTTCCAGTCACAGCTACAACTCTTTCCCCTCCAGTGGGGGCTGTGTGTGCTGCCCTCTGCAGCACTGCAACCCCCGATGGGTCTGAGCAGCAAAAGCCACCAGTGAACCCTGGAACTGCTTACTTAATATTAAACCCTTGGGAAGAGATATTCAAAGGCAGACTTGCAAACCGCATAAATACCGCTCACCGGGATATTCAGCGGCACTAACCTGGTTAGTGACACTGAATATCCCAGCTTGAGTTGCTTAGTATCAGGGCATTCTGGGGGTGGCACCGTGTATTAATATTCAGCCATTGCCCAGTTAGCCCTAACAGGCTAAAGTTAGGACAGCTGAATGGCTGTCCTAACTTTAGCCGGTTTTGCAAGCTGGTCAGTGGCTGAATATCATCACTGACCAAATTGGAAAATTACAATCCAGGCAACCTGGATATTCAATTGCAGGGCCCAGATATGGCCCTGGCATTGAATATCCAGGTGAAGTTAAAGCGGCAATGGCCAGTCGTTTTAAGGGTACTAGTTGCCACTGTTGAAAATCCTCCGCTTGACCTTTAGCTTATGTCCAGTGACAACAACCATTAACAGCTCATGTCACCATTCAAGCTGAAGAGAGGAACTCCTGACCCCAAATTAAATGCTTTTCAGCTTCTGAAACCTTTTATTAACCCCCATGTCAAAAGTGACCACCGTTGATCACCTACACAGGCTCTTAACACAGAGATGTTCTTTAAACATACCAAATTCCTTGTGGACATCATTACTGGATAATTTTGAGGCTGGTTTAATAAAGGTTAAACTGCAGAGTTTAATTTTCACCAGGTACTACAATTCTGCCCTCCAAAATCTCCCAATATAAGCCCCTCCCCATGCTAACACACTTTCTCTGTGCTCAGACTAAGCAAAGGATGTCTTGGGATTTCATTTTATTTTTTTTTAGGATACAACACTACAAAATTTAAGGGATTAGGCAGGACCAAGCTAAAAATGCAAGTCTACCTTTTTAGCACAACGGGTACAGCTGTCACAGGGTTCTTTTTAAGGCTTTCAATGATGTCCTGTGCTTTGTCCCCATAAATCCGATAAATGGCTCTGCGCTGGATCACTTCTGAGGTCCCACCCAGACAGTCATCCAGCCGGAATTTCTCCTGGTCCTCCGCAGACATGCGAGACAGCTTCTTCTGGACGCTCTCCAGCACACGGATAGTTGCCAGGTTGGTCTCTAAGACGACATCCAGCTACCCAATTAAAAATAAATGAAGGGATTCAGAACATGGGCACAATATTGAGTCAGTCACATTTTAGAAGGGCTATGCACCTCATCGGCGCACAGTTGTCCCTGCCGCCCTCTAAACTGAATATTCATTGCCGTGGTGACAGCATTGATGCCAGAAGCCTCTGAAGCTAACTACGAAAGTGAGGGGTCAATATCAGAGTGAAGAACTACAAAATCAATATAAAGAAATTACTCCATTTATACATAAATTCCAAACATGCTGTACCCAAAAATAAACAGAGGAGAAAAAGGCCTCAGAACTGTTTTAACAGAGCTAACACAGTAGGCAGAAACTGTCCTCAGCTCCAAAAACAAACATCAGTGGCCTAAAAAAACTCCTCAGACAATACAATCATTTTGTTCTCAGCTGAAGCATGGGTCACATAACTCATATGTTAACAAAAACAAGGTGCACTTATCTCTTCCACTCTCCAAGGAACACAGCCAAATTTACAATAACAGGGCAGACCCCCGATGCCAACGATGCTGGCGAGGCATTTTGCCGAGCGCTTTTTCAAGGGGAACCCCCACAGGCTGTGATAACAGAGAACACACTTGGAACACAAGCAAACAGCAAACACCTCTAGACCACCAGCATTCTGCCCAGTTAGACCCTGCACCTTAAAGATAGGCAGGGGTTTTCCTCACCTTCTTTAAGGCGCAGATCGCTAACTAGGCAGCATGCAATATCGCTGTTGCCCAGTTAGCATGTGTCGCCGCCCCAGAACGCCCCCAACACGCCCCGATGCTACCCAGATAGCATCAGGATACGTAGGGGAGTTAGAAGGGGGTATTCAATAGAACTAACCATGTAAGTGCCGTTGAATATCCCCAGTTAAGGCATTTACACTGTTTACCGGGCTGTAAACCGTGTAAATGCCTTTCGAATATCGGGTCCTATAAATATAAATAGTGACTGTGGAACGGGAAGGCTCATCTTGCTCCAAAGTGTCCCATTTTTGCTGCACCATTTAACCAAAGAATTTAATTTCTTTTCATGTGGACAGAGAAAGTGGGGGATGGAGGGGAAAGTGTAGTTACTCACCTGTAACAGGTGCTTTCCAGGGACAGCAGGAATCGGTCACATATGGGTGACGTCCGTGCCGATGGAACCCCAAGGATGCATCTCCCCAGCTTTCAAAGACAGCCTTTGGGAGATGCACCATGCATGCGTGGTCCACTTACCGCTCAAGGCGGCCATCTTGCCTTAGTCTAATGACATAGCTAAGATGGCCAAGGAAAATATAAATTACGATAAATAACCAACTCTAAGTAGAGGAGAGAGGGTTGTGAGGACCGATTCCTGCTGTCCCCGGAGAATGCCTGTTACAGATGAGCAACTACGCTTTCTCTGGGAACAAGAAAGCAATCAGTCTCACATATGGAACTTCCCAGATACAGGCTACCGAGAACCTGCAAAACAAAAATGCCACTGCGACCTGTAAGAGTGAGCCGTGATCAGCAGCAGTTGAATCCCTACTGAGAGACTCTCACAAGACCCAAGTGTCCGGCAGAGAACCAGCACTCTGGTAGACTGAAAACAGAAGGGTCGGAGGGCAGGAGTTGTCTACACCCCGAAGAGATTACAGAGTACGGTCTTGGCTGAAGGCGCTGTCACGTCGGGACTCCCTCTCCAGGCAGTAGTGAACTGCGAAGGTATGGACCTAATACTAGGTTGGGCCCGGCAGATTTCCATCACGGGGATGGAATACAGATTTGCCATGGAAGTAGCCATGGCCCTGATGCAATGCGCCATGAACCTCTGGTCCAATGAGATCCCTGTTTGCTCATAGGCAAGGGTAATGCAGCCCACCATCCAAGTGGACAGTTCCCTTAGTCACTGGGAGCCTCAGACGGCTGGGGTCATAGGATATGAAAAGCTGTGGTCCTTTGCAGTGGCCCCGAGTCCATTGCAGATAAAAAGGACAGGGCTCTCTTACAATCCAGATTGTGGAGAATGTCTCCACCCTACTAGCGTGAGGCCTTAAAAGAAGATGGGGAGTACCACCTCCTGACTGAGGTGGAATAGGGACACCACCTTTGGCAGAAACTTTGGGTTTGTGCAGAGCACTGCTCTGTTCTTGTAGAACCCCCTGTAGTGGGGCTCTGCTATCAGAGCATGGAGCTCACTGACTCTGTGAGCTGATATGAGTGCTACCAGGAAAACGACCTACTAGGATAGATACTGGAGGTGACAAGTAGCCAGAGGCTCAAACGGAGGCTTAGTGAGCTGTGAGAGCACCACACTGAGATTCCACTCTGCCATTGGGGGAGCAGATGGGGGCTTTGGATAATATGAGGCCCCACAGGAATCGGGATACAAGAGGCTGAGCGGAGAACAGTTTTCCCTCAATGGCATGGTGGTGCATTGCAATGGCGCTCAGGCGTACTCTGTCCAAAATTGGACTTCAGTCCCACCTGTGATACGTGAAGCAGGTACTGGAGTACCACTTGTACTAGCAGGAAAGCACAGTTACTTACCTGTAACAGGTGATCTCTGGGAACAGCAGGAATTAGTCCTCACATATGGGTACGTCGGTACCGACGGAGCCTGCGTGGGAACGCTCCCCAGCTTCCCAAAAAGGAAAGCTTTTGGGAGCATCCCACAGCGCCTGCGTGCTGCCTTCCCGCCTTTCCTAACCAACTCTCCTCAGTTCGAGTTTAAAGCTGAGACAGTAGAGAGAGAGAGGAAAGGAAAGACAGAGAGAGATACAACTCCTAGGGGAGGTGGGAGGGTTGTGAGGACTAATTCCTGCTGTTCCCAGAGATCACCTGTTACAGGTAAGTAACTGTGCTATCTCCAGGAACAAGCAGGAATGAGTCCTCACATATGGGGACTCCCTAGCTAAGATGCCTGGGAGATCCCCAAGGGTATGAGAACCTGAAAGGTTCCTCGTCTTCCTATGGACCTCAGGCATCCATTCAGGGAAGGAGGGCAGGAGTTGTTCAAGAATGGAACAGGTGTCTGAGGACAGCCTGACCAAAACAAGGCATCCCGGCAGGAGTCCTTGTCCAAACAGTAATGGGCTGTGAAGGTATGAACCGAGGCCCAGGTGGCTGCTCGACAGATCTGGTCCATGGACACAGAATGAAGATGAGCCATAGAGGTGGCCATGGCCCTCACATTGTGAGCTGTGACATGGCCCTCCAGAGAAAGGTTCTTACTCTGGTAAGCAAAAGAAATACACTGAGCAATCCAATTGGACAGTGTTCTTTTAGAGACTGGAAGTCCTAAATGAGAAGGATCAAAAGCAACAAAAAGCTGGGAAGACTTTCTATGTTGCTGTGTCCTGTGTAAGTAAAAAGCAAGAGCTCTTTTACAATCTAGAGTATGAAGGTTCCTCTCTGCACTGGATGCATGAGGAGCTGGAAAAAAGACAGGTAAATATACCTCTTGATTAAGATGAAAAGGTGAGACCACTTTAGGCATAAAGTGAGGATTTGTCCTAAGGACTACCTTATCATGATGGAACCTTGTATAAGGTGGATTAGCCACTAAGGCCTGCAGTTCACTGATGCGGCAAGCAGAAGTGACTGCAATAAGGAAAATAACCTTCCAGGAAAGGAATTTCAAGGAGGTAGTGGCTAAGGGTTCAAAAGGTGGCTTCATAAGCTGACCAAGAACCAAGCTTAAGTCCCATGCCACCGGAGGAGGTCGAATGGGAGGTTTTGTTAAAGTTAGGCCTCTCATGAATCTTGCAATAAGAGGATGGGAGGAAATAGGTTGTCCCATTGAGAGGTTTAAGGGATGCTGCAATAGCACTCAAATGGACCCTTACTGAATTCATTTTAAGGCCTGCATTGGAGAGATGCAGGAGATATTCCAATAGAGAATTCAGAGGAAGTGCCAGAGGGTCAAGACCCTTTTGAGCACACCAAATGGAAAATCTTTTCCACTTAAAAGCATAGGAACGCCTAGTGGAAGGTTTTCTGGAAGCATGGAGGATATCCTTCACTTGCTGAGAAAGATTGAAGTCTTGAAGGTCTAGGCCTTCAGTAACCAAGCTCTGAGGTGAAGGGACTTGGGATTTGGATGCCACAAAGTCCCTTCCTCCTGGGAAAGAAGGTCTGGCGCAGCTCCCAAGTCCAGGGAGGGGGCTTGGGAGAGATGCAGAAGTAGAGGGTACCACACTTGGCGTGGCCAGCGTGGAGCTATGAGGATCATGGATCCTTGATCCCTCTGGAGTTTGAACAGAGTCTTGGGAATCAAAGAAATGGGTGGAAAGGCATACAGGAAGTCCTGACCCCAATGAAGGAGGAAGGCATCCTTGGCCTGAACTCCCTGACACAGAATTCTGGAACAGAACCGGGGAAGTTTGGCATTCCACGGACTTGCAAAGAGATCTATGTCCGGGGTTCCCCATTCCTGGAAGATTCTGAGTACCTGATCCATGTGCAGAGACCATTCGTGTGGAAGCAGAACTCGACTGAGTCTGTCTGCCCAAGAGTTTTGGATTCCTGGGAGGTATACTGCCAGGAGATGGATTTGATGCTCTCTGGCGAAGGCCCACAATCTTAGAGCTTCGTTGCAAAGCGACAGAGCCAGTTCCTCCTTGCTTGTTTATGTAAAACATAGCTACTTGATTGTCCGTATGAATGAGGACTGTCTTGTAGCTGAGGAGGGTATGAAAGACCTTGAGAGCTAGGAACACTGCTCGAAGTTCCAAGTGGTTGATATGAAGAGAGGTCTCCTGTGGGGACCAAGTGCCTTGGGTGGAGAGGTCTTGTAGATGAGCTCCCCAACCTGTTTGAGAGGCATCTGTTGTGAGGGTTGCCTGGGGCAACAAAGGTTGGAAGGGGACTCCAGCAACAGATTTTGAGTGGACATCCACCATTGGAGAGACCAAAAGAGACGTTTGAAGGTTGCTATTTGGTCTGAGAGAGCTCCTGAAGCTTGAGTCCACTGGGTGGACAAAGTCCATTGAGCTGCTCTAATGTGTAGGCGAGCATAGGGTACCACATGTACTGTGGAAGCCATATGGCCTAGCAGCTGTAGCATCTCCCTGGCAGTTAAGTGGCTCTTTGACTGAATCTGGGAGGCTAACTGCACTAGACGTTAACGGGCCTGAGGAAGGTAGGCCCTTGCAGAAGTGGTGTCCAACCAGGCCCCTATGAATTCCAGGGACTGAGTAGGGGTGAGCTGGGACTTTGGGAGGTTTACCACAAGTCCCAGGTATTGCAGAATGCGCCTGGTGCGGTTCAGGGAGATCTGAGCCTCCGACTGGGTTGGAGCTCGGATGAGCCAGTCGTCCAGATATGGGAAGACAAATATTCCCAGAGTGCGTAAAAATGCAGCAACTATTGCCATGCATTTGGTGAACACTCTTGGAGCAGAGACCAGACCGAAAGGAAGGACTCTGTATTGGTAATGTTTTCCCTGGAACAGAAAACGTAGGAATTTTCTGTGAGAAGGATGGATGAGGACATGAGTGTACGCATCCTTGAGATCTAGAGAACAAAGCCAATCCTGACTCTGCAGGTATGGAAGGAGAGTGCCTAGAGAAAGCATCTTGAACTTCTCCTTGCATAGGAATTTGTTCAATTCTCTGAGATCTAGAATGGGTCTGTATCCCCCTGTTTTCTTTGGAATGAGAAAATAGGGGGAGTAAAACCCTGACCCCTGTTGAAGAAGAGGAACTTCTTCTATGGCCCTCTGGGCCAGAAGGGTAGTCACCTCCTGATCCAGAAGGTCGAGGAGAGATGTGGGAGAATTGAAGTGTCTCACCCTGGTGTAGGGAGGAAGGTCTGAGAAATGAAGTTTGTAGCCCTCTCTTATGATGGAGAGGGTCCACTGCTCTGATGTGATTTGCTCCCATCTGGGAGCAAAATGAGCTAACCTTCCTGGAATGGTGAGAGGTTCTGGTTGTTGTAGAGCCAGAAAGGTTAAGTTCTCTAGTATCAAGTCAAAAACCCTGAGGAGGTTGGGACTGCTGAGTTGCAGCAGTCCCTGTAGACTTAGGCCTGGCCTGCTTAGGTTGCTGACGCTTAGCGGTAAAGCGATCTGTAGAAGATTGTTGGCCAGAAGTGGAAGGAAACCTGCCCTTTTTGAAAAAAGACTTTTTAAAAGTCTTTTTCTTGGCAGGAATGGAGGTAGACCTTGAAAGTCTATCCAGAGCAGAATTCTCTGCATCCATTTGAGTGGCTTTTATTTGCCACTCTTTGCCAAAGAGATTTTCACCTGTACAGGGCAGATTTCCTAAGCCATCCTGAACCCAGGGTTCTAGATCAGAAGCCTGGAGCCAAGCAATTCTGCGAGCAGCTATGGCAATGCCTGAGGCTCTGCTGGCACCTTCAAAGGAGTCAAAGGCTGCCCTGTTGGAAAACTTTGAAATGTCTTGAGTATGCTTAAGCCAAAGGAGGAACTCATCCCTTCTATCCTCTGGAATAAAAGGGAGAACGTTGTGCAGCTTCTGTGCAACTTCCTTTAGAAAAACATACCCATATAAAGGCTATATGAGTTGATTCTGGCAATAAGCATGCTGGCTTGGAAGATTTTCCTACCAAAAGCATCCAAGGTCCTGCATTCTCTTCCTGGAGGAGCAGAAGTGTGTCTTTTGGTACTCTTTATCCTTTTCATAGCTGACTGCACCACAATGGAGTGGTGGTGAGGAAGCTGACTTTTCTGAAATCCAGGACCAGGAGGGACATGGTACATAGTGTCCAATCTGCGAGAATGAGGAGAAAGGGTGAGAGGAGTCTCCCATAAGTCAATCATATGTTCATGAAGAATTTCATGAATTGGCAAGGTGACTGCCTCTCTGGGAGCCTTAGAGTATCCTAAAATATCTAATTTTTTTGCTCTAGGCTCTGCTTCAGAGGTTACTGAAATAGAGAGTCCTTTAGCCACTTCTATTATGAAGTCTTGAAAGGACAAATCCTCTGGAGGAGACATTCTCCTTTTTGGAGAAGTAGGCTCCTCAGGAAGGGTAAGGGATACTTCAGGAGACTCATCTGATGGAATCAGAATCATCAGAGGAATCGAAGTATCGTCTGTCCCCTTCCAATGATCGATACGCGTATCGATTGGTACCAACATCGGGCATCCCCGGTACTGGATCGGTACCGAGAAATAGCCCTGGACAAGGAACCTGAGTCGGTATCCTGGCCGATGTCGATGCAGTCTGTACCGGTATCGGTGCTGGTACCGGTACCGGTACCAACAACGGAACTCGTTGCGGTACCATCGGCGTCGCAGCATTAATAAAAGCCATTATAGCCTGCTGCATGGATTGAACAGTGTGATCCATGGACGCCACAACTGCCTGGATGTCGGTACTGGGAGATTGTGCCGGTACCCCAGAGCAGTCTAACAGGTGATCGGTCGAGGCCGTACCATCGATGTCAACCTGTAACCCCATAGGAGGAGCTTTGGAAGCCGGAGCTTCCCGCCGGGGTTGTTTGGCTGGGGCAGGATCCTCAAGGGCAAGCCCGGAGGCATCTCGATGCTTAGAGGGAGATTTGCCCTTCAAGGACCTGCTAGGATTATGTTTGGTTACCTGAGACCCATCGGGAGAGGAAGACCTGGAAGATGTCGATGCCACTGCCGGTGCATCCGTGGGAAACAGCACATGGAGCTTGGCTGCTCGGTTCTGTAACCCTCGTTTAGACATTGAAGAGCAGGACTGGCAATCCGGAATGGAGTGTTCAGGACCCAAACATTTAAGACACCATTCATGGGTATCTGTAACAGAAATTGTACCGCTACACTTAGTGCATTTTTTGAGCCCGGAGGCTAGTTTTTCCATGAGGGAAAAGTTTTTTAGGCCTGGAGGCCTAAGAAGAAAAATACACCAAGTGAGGAGAAAAAATATATATATATATATATATATATATATATATTTTTTTTTTTAGAAAGAAAGAAAAGAAGAGACCGGCGGTACCGGTCCGGCGTCGGGGAAGGCAGACAAGCGACCGAAGAAATAAATTAAAATAAAGAACTTCTTCAGCGGTGACAGGAACACGACCTGCTGGCTCCGCGGAAAAGAAGAACTGAGGAGAGTTGGTTAGGAAAGGCGGGAAGGCAGCGCGCAGGCGCTGTGGGATGCTCCCAAAAGCTTTCCTTTTTGGGAAGCTGGGGAGCGTTCCCGCGCAGGCTCCGTCGGTACCGACATACCCATATGTGAGGACTCATTCCTGCTTGTTCCTGGAGATAATGGGTTTGCCCACCTTTCCGCACATTACACCGAGAATCGGCGCCATTTGAAGGCATATACCCTTCTCATGAAAGCCTTACAAGAGGCCAGAAGAATCTCTTCCACATCCCATGGGAGGTTGAAGGGGGCTAACGCTATCCTTTCAGCAGCCAAACCGTGAGTGAGAGAGACCCCAGATTGGGATGTAGAAGAGAGCCCGGTTCCTGTGAGAAGAGCCCTGGAGCTCAGCTCAGAGGAATCGGCGACACGCCGATAGGGAGAGGAGTAGTGGGAACCAGGGCTGCCTGGGCCACCGAGGGACTATCAACATTAGCGATGCTCTATTACGCTGGGTTTTGAATAGTGTCTTGGCTACCAGCGGTGTTGGTGAGAAGGCGTACATGAGGCCTTCTGTCCACGGGATGAGGAACACATCCACTGCCACCCAGGACGGGTGTGGCTGGCGAGAGCAGAATCGGGGTAACTGCATGTTGTCCAGGCTGGCAAACAGGTCCATCGAGGAGACATTCCTGAGACTAAACAACCATGAGGCTACCACGCAGATCAAAGTGCCACTCGTACGGCTGGAGGACCCTGCTCAGTTTGTCCGCCAAGGCATTGTCCTGGCCCGGAAGGTACACCACCCTTAGGAGCATCCCTCTGCGTGCAGCATAGGAGCAGAGGGCTACCGCCTCCTGGCAGAGGGGGTACAACTTTGTTCCCCCGTTTGTTCACGTAGAATATTGGGACCTTATTGTCAGTCTGGGTCAGCATAGAGTGGTGTTGGAGATGGTGGCGGAAGGCTTGGAGCGCTAGGTATATTGCATAGAGTTGTAGCAAGTTGATTTGCATCCGGGATTCCTTCTGGGACCAGCAGTTTTGCGTTTGAAGGCTCCCACAATGTGCTCCCCAGCTCATTAGAGAGGCTTCCATGGTGAGGACCTTCTGGGGGTTGGGCGCCTGGAAGGGCATCCCGGCCTGAAGGTGATGTGGAATCAGCCACAATCCGAGGATTCCGCCAGCTGATGGGTCACTTTCACTCTGTCCCTGAGCCTGCCTGTGACTTGCATCCACTGGGAGAGGAGGCACCAATGGGCTGCCCTCATATGCAGGTGGGCATATGGGGTCACGTGGACTATGGAGGCCATATGTCTCAACAGGTGGAGCAAGAGTCCGGCAGGTAGCATCTGGCATCAGTGTACCTCTGCAGCTAACTCCCTGAGGCATTCTGACCTCTCCTGGGGGAGGAAGGCTTTTGCCTGGAGGATATCCAGTTGCACCCCTATGAACTCTAGGCGCTGGGCCGGAGCGATGTGGAACTTGGGATAGTTTATGACAAACCCCAGGTGCTGCAGGGTGTTGGTGTGCCCTGTGCCTCTGCAGCTGTATCCCCCTTTATGAGCTAGTCGTCCAGATAAAGGAAGACAAAGGCCCCTTGGAGCTGGAGGTGGGCTGCAACCACCATGAGGCACTTTGTGAAGACCCTTGGTGATAAGGCCAGACTGAATGGCAGTACCCTGCATTGGTGGTGCTGTCCCCCCATCACGAACCCAAGGTATTTTCTGTGGCTGGGATGAATTAGGATGTGTGTGTAGGCATCCTTTAGATCTAAAAAGCATAGCCAATTTCCCTGCTGGAGGAATGTCAGTAGTGTTCCAAGGGAGGGCATCTTGAACTTCTCCCTGATCAGAAACCTGTTGAGCTCTCGCAGTTCCAGGATGGGCCTGAGACCCTCAGTCCTCTTGAGGATGAGGGAAACCTGAAATAGCAGCCTGTGCCCCAGAGATGTTTTGGCACTGGCTTGACTGCTTTATCATTGATTAGGCATGCTAACTCGGTGAGGAGCAGGGTCTGGTGAAGGAGAGGCCTGGTGGGCTCCCATGGGACGTATGAGGATGGCAATTGTTGTAGGTGGAGGAGGTAGCCCTCCTTGACCACCTGTAGCACACCCAGGTATCTGTGGTGATGGCTGTCCACCTGTGGACAAACAGGGCTAGGTGTCCCCCTGTGGGCAGCAGAGGACCTCCTGGGGGTAGGGAGGTCATGCCCAGGCTGGGCCAGAGCCAGCACCTGAACTTCGGGGCCTTTTGTTTTCTGAGACCATGTCCCTGTCCTTTTTGTTGCTGGCCCTGTTGAGGGGTCGAGAAGGCCTGGAAGTGCAGAATACCATTAAAGCCTCCTTTTTTCCTCGGGAAGAATGGCTTTTACCCCAGGGCATTCTTTCGGGGCTGCACCAAGGTCTTCTTTGAGAGCCTGGTTCTCATCAAGTACTTGGTCTCTATCTCCACTGCCTTATCCGCCATGGGCTTCCCGAACAGATGTCCCCTGCATTGGAGAAAATCTACCAATTTGTCCTGCACCCATTGTTCCAGGTCAGATGACTAAAGCCATGCCTGGCATCATGCCCCGATGCCTGCGGCGGCCACCCTGGCCAAAGACTCGAAGCAATCATAGACTGCCCGGGACAAGAACTTTAAACATTCTTTTCCTGCAGAGATCAGGGTCTTGAATCTCTGTAGGGGGGTTCCCAATCAAGGCCTGCTGAGAATCCACCAAGCTCCTTCGACGTTTCCTTCAGGTACATGCCGTTGTAGAGCTGGTAGGACTAGATCCGGTACGTTAGCAATGAGCCCTAAAAGGCCTTCCGGCCGAGGGTTCAGGCCTCCCTGCTGGGTGGAATTGACGAATGGGTTTTTTTGGCTCTTAAGCTGGCGCATTGCCAACTCAACAACCATAGAGTTGTGGGGAAGCTGGGTCTTTTGAACCCCAGGGCTTTGACGTACCTGGTACATGTGGTCGAGATGCCTACTAACGACTGAAACAGAGGCCAGAGTGTCCCACATCCGGAGGAGGCGGAGGTCAAGGATCAGGGGCACCAGTATCATGAGCGTTTCCTTAGGGGGTGCCTCATATTAGAGTATCTCCAATTCCTCAGTGCACAGGTCCTCCTTGGCTTCGGTCTCGATAGGGGATCCTTAGCCCCATGTCCCGCACAAAATCAAGGAAGGAAACGTCCTTGGGTGGGGAACAGTGCCAGGTCGTTGGGGGAGATGGGTCCGAGGTCACATCACAGTGTTGCCTCGTGCCCGCTGACTCTGTGTCCTCAGTCTCCCATTCGGACTCGAAGTCAGAGTACAAGTGCGATGCTGCATGATCACCTCGGTCGAGGGCCGTTCTCGGCGGACCGTGACCTCTGGAGGACCGTCGGCCCAAGCCGTAGGCGCTCATCAGGGAGGACCGGTGTCCCAAGGAACAGGACCACGACCTCGCCTGGGCTGGGGCTCTTTCAAGGCCGATGGCTGCTCGAGGACCGGCTCAATGTCCGGGGAAGCCCTCGATGTCAAGGGTTCCGTCATCGGGGCAGACGAACCAGACAAGCCGGACATGAAAGCCCGCTGCATGGTCACTAGGGCATATATACTGCTCTCTAGGGCTGCCATTCTGGTCTCCATACCAGTTGGCTCTGCAGCCTTCAACATGGGGACTGAGGATTTCAGGTCCGGCGTTGGTACGGATGAGGGGGAGTCCTCAATGAGAATGGCCTCAGAGGTTCGAGGCCGGTTGGTGGGTGCCAACGATTCCTTACGGGGCAGCTTGGCAGGCCCCTCCTGCCCAGACTCCTTGGACTCACACCTGGAACTGCGGGTCCTGGGATGGGATTTCTTCTTTTTCCTGGATCCATCCTCAGAGGTGGAATTCGAGGGCTTCTTCTTCTTATGCTCCACCTCTGGGAATTTCTGCTTGGAGGAAAATCGCAGCCACGGTCCTCTGAAGAGGTTCTGGCTTTGCAAGGCACTGAGGTATCATAGGGGGCCCTGGAGCGTGGTGTCACCGGAGACTCCAGCTCAGAGTCGGACTTCTGAAAAAAAACGTTTCTGCTGCTGATGGCAGATCAAGGCCTTTGAGGTCATGGTTCTGCAGAGCTCGCAGTCGGAGTCATCGTGCTCCGGGCCGAAACATCAGAGGCAATAGTTATGTGGGTCGGTGAGTGACATCATTTTGCCGCACCGGTGACTTTTTGAAGCCACTGGAGGCCATCAGAAAAAGGGGGTCCCTGCCTCCCAGCAGGGGTCAGAGACCTTCATCTGAAAAGGGGCGCGAATGCTGGTCGAGGAACACCTTGATGAAAAAATGAGAATATGAATAGATGCACCCAAAGAGTGATGCTGAGGTGAGCTGGCTTGGGGATGGAAAGGAACCAGTATGCATACTGGACAAAACTCAATAAAATCAGACTTTTTCCAGGGAAAACTGGACAATGTCCGATAGACTCTGCGGATAAAAGGAGACTGAGGCAAGATGGTATCCCTGGGCGGGAAGTGGACCACACATGTGTGGTGCATCTCCCAAAGGCTTTCTTTGAAAGCTAGGGAGATGCTTCTGCATGTGCTCCGTCAGCACCGACATCACCCATATGCGAGGATTGACTTCCTGCTTGTTCCTGAAGAGGAGACACTATTGGGATGCAGTGAAAAAGGTAGTTACTTACCTGTAGCAGGTGTTTTCCATGGACAGCAAAAAAAAACCAAAACAAACTACAGAGATCCTTCCCTGTCCTTTGACGGGTCTGCCTGCCAGCCATGAGATGAAGGAGAAGAGACAGAAATGGAAGGGTACCACTTACATGCATCTGCCTCCTCCAGAACATCAGTGCTGCAGCTTCTGAGACAGGAATAAAGGACAGCAGCTGCTGTCAGTTGTTCCTGATGTCTGCTGTTGTAGCATCTGTTGCTTCGAGGATGGATTGTATAAGGTTTCTACAACAGCAATCATAATTCTGAGAAGACTGAAGCCGCAGAAACACAAAAGCAGACTAGGATAGATTCTGCACTGATCTAGCAGGACTCCAGGAAAGGAAATCATCAGGTAAGTAAAATTTCACTTTGCATGGTGAAAGAAAGAAAAAGGAAAACTTCCTGAGCTCACAAGCCAAGGTGAGGGATCTAGACTCCTCCAGTTATCACCTAAACACAGTCTCTAGGAACAGACTCTGGAAGTCTTCCAATTGTAGTAAGTCAACAGGAGGCCCAATTCTCCAACTGGTCTCAGGAGCTTGCTCATCGGACTAATTCAACTGCACAAAATGCCTGTCACCATCTACTGGAGACAGAGAATACTAGACAGCAAGTGGCTGCATGATACCCATTATATAGGCAAGAGTTCACAGCTCTTAAGTCTCTGTCTCCATCTCCATCTGCTAGCTGACTGGCACACATATGCATTCCTGACTGGTCTGGAGGATGAAAAGGAATTCAAAATGTCACAAAAGCAGATTGTTTAATTGATATACCACTGGTGTTATTTTTTTAATTTTTAAATTGAAACACATTCTGTACATGACTGCACGTAGAGACAGTTAAATAAATGCATCATCTACTACAAAGAATATCAAATACCTGTGTGTAAGATCATTTATGACACCATAATCAATTCAAACCATTCTATGGCACTGCTCCCAACTTGCATGAGAACTGCTTGAAGATTTTTTTTTAGTTCAGTGTTAACTGATGCAGGAGGCATGGATTATCCATATTAACCTCCAAAACACTTCATGGAACCCAGTGGATACATAGAGCTTTCCTTAACCTGTTTTGATGTGACTGCTTTCCTTTCCCTCTATCCCCACAAAAAGGGCTCCAATTGGTCCTCTTTTACTCCAAATTGTTTACCTCAAAGCGTTCATCCTCACAGCGATGAAGCTGTTCTTCATATGGAGTTTTCTTGGAACTGACAAAGGTTGAGTCTTCAGACCAGGATGGGAATGAGACCCAAGTGTCATTCAGCACCTTAGGTGAAATAAAAGAAATTACACTAATATTATCATGATGCGTATATTGTCTCGTAAAGTTTCTTGCAAAACTATTTGTTATGAACTCATTCACTGTGGAGAACTCTCAACACCCAGCTTGCTGAGTGGGTGGGCAGTGATCAACAGCTTGGGAAGCACTAGTCTAGTGTCTTCTCAATTATAGACCTCCGTATCACCTGCAAAGAGATTGAAAAGCACTGGGCTAGAGAAAGCAAACTTTTATCCCGTATGACCCCATTTTAACAACTGAAAATTCATGTGATCCCAAATGATGATGAAATCAAAATAGCAGGTCTCCAGCTTCCTTCTCCTTCCTCCAGTCATCTAAAGCAGGAAGGCAATAGCAACAGTAGTGGCAACAGCAGCAGTCAGCACAGAGTCCCTTGTGTCAGTGTGCGCTTACAGACCTCAGTATTCAGCATGGGGTTCCAATCTAAGATGAAGCTTACCCAGGAGAGGGCAAGAGTCAATGAATGTTCACTAGCTCACAGGCCACATAATGAATGGCAGGGACGGCTCAAGGCAATCTGCTGCCTGAGGCGAAGGATGAGATTGCGCGCCACACACCCCCGTAGAGGGGGCGGGGCTTTTTCAAAACTCCAATCAGGGACTGAACCGAACCAAAAAGCTGATTAGATTAGATGGAGGAAATGCAAGACGTTTGCACACCAAGGAACTAAAAGAGCGAGAACCACAGCAGTTTATAAAACTAAATTATAACTCATTTTTATTTTTTTGTTATAAACTGCGTTATGGTTACTGCTTTTTCTTTTTCAACATATATTTCGCACCCACAGAACCCCCTTTCAACAGTGATTGCAGAGCAGAACCAGGACATTCACCCACAGAACTCAATATCTTAAAAAAAAAAATCTGATTCTGATCATCTTATTAACAACAAACATTCTCCAGTACCAGGTATATTGTGAACTAATACAAAACCCTACAACAGTCACCGAGTATCTATAGAGCAAATCTACCATACCATATCAGCACCAACTTCCAAAACTCACATAAGGAGCCCACCAAAAAAAGCGTCACTATAAATACTACAGTGGGCCCTGGAACATCCATACACCTATTTGAAAAGCTGAACATGTCAAATTACTACAGTACAGTATAGATCTTTATGTACAAACTCTATGTTAACAGAACACCTGGGCTCAGTCACATACTCAAAACACAAACCCTCACCAAGTACAGAATAAGTGACTTACAATCTAAAGTAAAAATAAAAATATGTAGACAAATTTAAACTGAAACCCCAAGAAGCCAGACTCCTCAAGCAGTGCAACATCAAATAAATATGCAGTTCCCCATACAGTATAAAATATAAAGACAACACAATCACTGTAATGAAGTAAAATTATTTTTTCTACTTTTGTTGTCTTACCATTTTATTCTCTGATCAGGCTGGTCCCGATCTGAGGCTTCTGCTTTCCTGTCTTCTCTTAGCTCTCTTTCTATGGTCCATCTGCCATTTCTTATCTCTTCTTTTGTTTTCTTCACTTCTTTCCATCAGCCTATTTCCAGTCCCAGTAAGCCTTCCCAATTATCAGCCCCTTTCCAGTCTGCCCTCCAGTACCTTCCAATGTCAATTTGCATTCCCATGACTGCCACTGGTGTCCATTCCCTTCCAGTCCCCCTCCTTCCCCACTATCCAGTCCGTTCTAGTCCAAATACCATAGCAGCCCCTTTCAGCATCCACTCCCTTCCAGTTCCATTCTCCCATTCCCTCGCATCAGCCCATTTGTTGCCCTAGCCCCCAGTTTTCTTCCTGGGCCAGCAGCTCTATTCTCCCCTCCCCATCATCAGCCCATTCTCAGTCGAAGCCCCACCCATCAGCTCACTTCCAGTGCTAGTCCCCCCTCAACCCCATTACCAGTGCTCGCCTCCCCTAATCAGTCCAATACCAGTCCCACCCCCCATCAGCCCATTACGTCCTAGCCGCCACTAATCAGCCCATTTCCAGTCCCAGCCCCCCCGATCAGCTCATTTCCAATTCAAGACCCCCTACAGTCCATTACCAGTCCTACCACATCCCATCAGCCCATTACCAGTCCTAGCCTCCCCTAATCAGCTCATTTCCAGTGCTAGTCCCCCCCCATCAGCCTATTTCCAGTCCTAGCCTCCATTAGTCCATCACCAGTCCTACCCCACTCCATCAGACCATTACCAGCCCTAGCCTTCCCCAATCAGCTCATTTCCAGTGATAGTCCCCCTAATCAGCTCATTACCAGTCCTACCCCCCATCAGCCTATTTCCAGTCCTAGCCCCCCCATCAGCTCATTTCCAATGCTAGCCTCCATTAGTCCATCACCAGTCCTACCCCACTCCATCAGCCCATTACCAGTCCCAACCCCCCCAATCAGTCCATTCCCAGTCCTAGCTCCCCGATCTGCCCATTACCAGTGCTAGCCCCCCATCGGCCCATCATAATCCTAACCTGCATTGTCTCTCCCCTTTGTCCAGCATTTCTCCCCTGTCTGTCCAGTATGCCCCCCCCCCTCCTTCCAGCATATGTCCCCCTATCTCTCCCCTTTGTCCAGCATCATGTCCCGTCTCCCCCTTTGGACCAAAAAGAGAGGAGGGCCCTCGCAGTACGTGGGAACGAAACACAGAAAGCGAGTGGCGTATGGATATCACAGGTGCCTTCATTGATTAAAAATACCCCTACGCATTTCAGCATTTTGCCCTCCTTAGGGGAGGAGGGGGAATGCAGCCCCAAAACATAAAAACATAAAAAATATTATAATAAAATATAACTATTAATAATTAGTAACAATCATTAATAGTAAATAAGTAAAAAAATAAAAACAGAATTAATAAATGAACAATAAAAACAGACAGAACAAACGCAGAATCATAAATACAAGATATATAATAAAAAGATCCTATTGTAAACCATAAATCCCACTAGAGGACAGCAACTTTGGGCCGGAAGGACTGGGGTTTCTAGTCCCACAGGTGCTCCTTGTGGTCTTGAGCAAGCCACTTAATCCTCCATTGCCCATATTCCCTGTAAGTATTAGTGTATGGTGTCTTATATCCCCTTGTGTCAAATGTATCCCCCAATTGTGTTGCGACCACTTTGATTGAAGGATAAGGTGGTTTACAAAACTATCTAAATAAATAAAAACAGTGAATTAAAAAGTATATATGTAACAAATAACAGTCAAAAGAGACAGGGCAGAGGGATGTGAAAAAACATATGTGAAAGCTCATCAAGGGTCTATATGTGGTAGAAGAGATGAGGTAGGTCCATTATCAGAACTTTTTATTTGAGGATTGTACTCACTTGTGTGAAGGACCCTTTGGACAACCACTAATGTACAATTCTAGCCTTGTTCTGAAGTGATAAAAATAAAACAAACACTATTTGAAAATTTAAGCCTATAATGGGGAAGAGGGAGGGGGTGGAGGCATACATAATTGTATTGGATCAAGCTGCAGGCGCATTATTTTCTTATTATTTAATAAGATTAAGAGAAAAAAACTTGTTAAAAGACCCATAATGTAAAAATTAATAGGTACAATGAGAAATAAAAAACATTTACTGTACTCAAAATTAGACAAAAAACTGTAGTACTCATGAGAGCGCAAATGCTTATTTCCATAAATGACTTAACATTACTGTTGTGATTATGTATACAATTAAAAAAAAAAAAAAAAAAAGTAACTGCCACATAAATCAGTGAAAACTGTACTAGAACGCCATGCTTTATAAGCTCTGTGATAATACTATAAAAAACTATGTAAAAAACATAGTTGATAATGCTAATCATTAAAAGACTCAACTTAGAAAAGCGAGCACAGACAGCAGGACTATGTCTAGTGTAAACGCTCCAATTTGTGAAGCTATGTGGATCAATGGGGTCAGTGAATATCCAAACTAGTCAATTAAAAATGAAGATAAAACATTAAAATATTTATTTTTATTTTATTTATTTATTTAGCTGCATTTATATCCCGCTTTTCACCGGGTCAAAGCGGTTGGGGGATACATTTAACACGAGGGGATATGAGACACATACACTAATACTTACAGGGAACATGGGCAATGGAGGGTTAAGTGGCTTGCCCAAAACCACAAGGAGCACCTGCGGGACTAGAAACCCCAGTCCTTCCGGCCCAAGGTTGCTGTCCTCTAGTGGGATTTGAACCACCGACCTTCCGGCCTGTAGTACCTTGCCCCAACCTTGCCCCAACCCCAAAATATGAATGAATCGCTAGTATACTAAGGACTTATTGCGTTTTGAAGAGTATCGGAAACCGCTTAAGGCAAGGACGTGTAGTGAATTTTTAAACCCAATCAAAGCTGAGACATTTGCTGTCTAGAGAAAAAGGTAATAAACCAATTATAAAGCAACTGGAACAGAAATAAAACCATCAGTTAGAAAAGAGGGAACTTGCTTACTTCCTCCGCATTAGACAAACCTCTGATAGCGGTAGTTTCTATGTCGGCATGTTGTGCAGTGCAGAGCTTTGACTTCTCTACAAGCGCGCCAACTAAAGGTCAATGGTTATTTCATAGAGGTGGCAAAATCTAAATTTAAAACTGGAGTGCTGCCGCAGCCGCACAAATCAGCCTGATGACTTGCCGTTGCAAGTGATCAAGCTGATTTGTCCGACGCTGGCAACGGCACTCCGGCTCTGTTTTAATTTTAAAATTTTGCCGCCTCTGCCTTCCCATGCGGGAAATCAGAGGCAGGCCAGAGGCTGTAAAATCTCAAATTAAAAACAAAACCGGAGTGCCGCCTCCATCGGAATGCCACCTGAGGCAATTGCCTCAGACAGCCTAATGGAAGAACCGCCCCTGCTGAATGGTAACTGCCACTACCTGACATAGGTCACAATGAAAATCCAGAGAGAAGGGGAAATGACCATGTTTCTGTGACCTCATTCACTGATGATGTGACCCCATTTGAGGTCCCGACCCCAAGTTTGGGAACCACCGTTCTAGCTCTTCTGAAATAATACTACTAAAAATGCTGACGAGAACCAACCCTAGGACTAGTATCTGTGGCACCCTGCTAGTCTCGTACTCTCAGTGAAGCCACCATTGTTAACCACTATTCTTTGCAGCTTATCAGGCCACTGCTTTCTAACCTAGTCATCTACTTCGGAGCCCATCCCCAAGCTTACTTATGAACTTGCTTTGTGGGGAAATGCAATCCAAGTACACCACATCTATCTCTCACATCCCATCCAAAACTCAAAACTGAACTACAAAAAGACAAGATACTAAACATTAATAACCACCTTCATGCAAAACACTCTGATCTCTAACATGATTTAGCTTACGTTTGTTTTTCATTTTTCCCCAACCCGTTAGGCACACTTTTAGCAAATATTAGTCTGCAAACGTCATGGTAAGCCTTAAGGAAATTCTCTGAGAGCAAGCAGCAACAGCCACATGTTATATGGAAAGTCCACAACTGAAGCTCATGCACACACAAACAATGCACTTTATGATGTGACGTACAAAACTTGTATGGCACTACAAAAATTCAAAGCTCATATCATTGCCGATGTGTATAGAGATTCACATTCTGTGCTCAACACATCACAAAGAGAAAGTGCAGCTATCTATGGTGGAATCAGATCTTACCTGCTATTTTCTTTCCTCGAGTCCCTCTAATCTAGTCCAGGCACATGGGTTTATGTCCTATCACAAACCAATAGAGACTGAGAATCACTGGTTTTGATATCACACTATAAAGGGATCTGTACATCTCTGACTATCCCAGTATTCTATTGGCAAAGCAGACTCCACACATACAAAACAATTATGCCAATTCGTAACTACTTATAGTACATTAAGACAACATAGGACTTGAATGTCATGGCTCCCCATAGAACAGAAAATTCAACCTTAGTCAGGGGCTTTCGGGTTATCTTAACCCCCCAAATAGTAATGAAGAAAAAGCCCTGGACAGACAAACACACACTTTGTTTCAGTGAGCCCAGACATGGAAGAAATTAAACAGAATGGGAGGGTTCTGGACAGGACTGGAAAGAAAATTAGCAAGTAAGGTTTAAAATGTCACCTTCCTAGTCATCCCTTCAGTCCAGTCCAGACGCATGGGATGTATCAGAGCGGTATTCAAGTTTGGACGGGACCAGTGAGCCTGGCCTCCAACACCTGTGCTCCGAATCATGCATCCCCTCTTGTCTGAACATCCAGGCGGTAGTGCCACACAAGAATGGAGCGATGACCATGTCACTGCTTTACAGATACCCACCAGAGGAACAAGACCATATTTGGCCCATGACAATGCCTGAGCCCTAGTCAAGTGAGCCTGCAGTCCCTCTGGATGTGATCTCCATCTGAGCAAATATGCTGAAGCAATAGCCTCTTTCTGCCACTGCACAATAAATGCTTTTAAAGCTACCTACCCTTTGCATGGATCTCCAAACAGAACAAAGATAAGACTTCCTAAATACTTCAGTACGCTTGAGATATCATCACAGAATACTGCGACTATTCAACAGATGCAAATGACAGGAATCTGAGCTATCTTCTGAACCAGAAAATACAGGCAAAATACTGCTTGGTTAAGGTGGAACACCAAAACTACCTTTAGTTAAAAGAGGGAACCGGACGAATCACCACCTTTTTGAAGATCATGAGAAAAGGCTCTCTACAAAACAAAGCCTGTAGCTCTGAAACTATGTGGCGAGCAGATAGCCACCAGAAAAAACACCTTCAATGTAAGATCTTTCAGCAAAGCTCGACTAAAAGGCTCGAAGGGAGCTTCCGTAAGCGCTGATAAGACCAAGTTCAAGTCCCACGATGGTGGCCAAACCTGCTTGACTTCCATCAAAAAACAAACCACATCTGGATAGGAAGCCAGAGAGCTCCCTTGACGCAGGCCTTCAAGACCAGACCTTTATCCAGAGTGGCCTGAAGAAAGGCTAGAACATCTGGCAGTAAAGAAGAGAGGGCCCAGAGACCCCTCTCTCCACACCAGCTCTTGAAAATACACCAGACTTGAACAAAAGCTAGAGATATTGAGCACTTTCGTGTTCCAAGCAAAGTGATTAAGACTTGAGCAGAGTAACCTTTTTTTCGTAACCTAGCATTCTGAAGAGCAAGCCTTAAGCAAGAATCAAGCCACCTCCAGGATGAGGATTAGGCCCTGCGACAGCAGGTTGTCTACTACTGGAAGGCGCCATGGGATATCCACCATCAACCATACCAGTTCTGCATACCACAGCCTGCGAGGCCAATCTGGTGCCATGAAAATCACCAGACCTCTATGTGCCTCTATCTTCTGAAGCACTTGGCCTATCAGGGGCTAAGGAGGAAACATATAATGGAGAGAGAGTTGCTTGGCCATTGCTGAGCAACAGCATTCAAGCCTTTGGACATCCTCTCTCACCTTCGGCTGAAGAAATGGTCCACCCTAGCACTGGAAGCAGATGCCATCAATGTCTCTCTCCCGGGTCCAAAGGATGATGACTGAGGAAAGTCTGCCTGTACGTTTTCTTTTCCAGCCACATGAGCTGCTGACTGTGCTAGAAGATGGATCTCTGCCCAATGAAGAAGGGGAGCCACTTCGCCTGCCAATATTGCACTTCCTGTGCCTTCCTGATGATTGAGGTATGCTACCGTGGTTGCATTGTCCGAGAAGATTCTCACCGCCTTGTGCTGAACCAGGGGTTGGAAGAACTGCAGAGCTACAAACACTGCTTGCATCTCTAGGCCATTTATGGACCAACTGCTCTCCTTCCGAGAACACAGACTTTGCGCTACTTGGGTCTGGCATCAAAGAGATCACTATCACCCATTCAGGCGGCTCCAGCAGTAATCCTGCTGTCAGCTAGACAGAGTCCAGCTACCAGTGCAGGTTTGTCCTTGTCGCCTATGGACATCAAAATTTCTTCCATAGCGAATGCTTCTGTGGAGACCACTGGGACAATAAGGCTTTCTGCAGAAGCCTCATACTGGCATCAGATCCAAAGTCACCACCATGGACCCCAGGGAGCTGCAGGTTGTTTCATACAGAGGGAGACCGAATCTGGCAAAATCTCCACACCTGCATCTGAACTTTCCTGGTGCATTCTGGAGGAAGGCATACCAATCTCACTCCAGTCTGGAAACGAGCCCCCTCAGATATATTCGAGTGTTGGCTCCAAGGTGCTCTTGTTGAAACTGATAACCCACCTCAGTCGGAGGAGGGATATCACCCGGTTCGTCACTTTCCAACTTTTCTGGACCAACTTTGCTCTGATTAGCCAATACTCCTTTGCGCTGAAGAGTGGCTGCCACCAGTACATCACCTTTGTAAAAGTCATGGCTAGTCCAAAGGGAAGAGCTTGAAATTGGAAATGTCCCATGGGAACTGCGAAACGGAGGTATTGCTGATGGTCCAGACAGATGGAAATATGCAAGTACGCTTTGGAAAGTGATTCAGAGGGGTTAAAAACTCACCTTTCTGCATGGCCACTATGATTGATCGCAATGTCTCCATATGAAAATGAGGCACTAGCAAGGCCCGATCCACATGTTTTAGATACAGAACCAGGTGAAAGGAACCTTCTTTCTTGAGAACCACAAAATAAATTGAGTACTGAGTTTGAGCTTGTCTGGGGGCAC